>JAESUZ010004596.1:0-41813 GCA_017311185.1 Proteles cristata cristata
GCTCTCTCTTTCTTTGCTACCATCCCATTAAATTAGTGAACACAGTCTCCCCTGGTCACCAGAGCCAGGTGTTCTAGAGGTGGCCTCAGGGTGGAGGCCACTAAAATTGAGGTGCCAAATGAATGTACGTGCTTCTTTTCCAGGAGGTACATGTAAATCAGTGTGAGGCTAAGGACGAACACAGGGATGGTGTCCACTAACTGTCCCCAGAGAGTGTCTCAGTATTTTAGATGTGTCTAAAACCAGGAGACTGCACTTCAGGCCAAAGTTCCAAGTCCAGGAAATAGGATCTTTCTTTCTCTCTCTTCCTTCCTTCCTTCATTCCTTCCTTCTTTCCTTCCTTCCTTCCTTCCTTCCTTCCTTCCTTCCTTCCTTCCTTCCTTTATTTCCTTTTTTCTTTTTTTCTTCCCTTTTTCTTTCTTTCTTTCTTTCTTTCTTTCTTTCTTTCTTTCTTTCTTTCTTTCTTTCTTTCTTTCTTTCTTCTTTCTTTCTTTCTTTCCTATAAAAATGAGGTGTATTTCCGTCTGCTGTCTTTCTCTTGCCTGAGGGTAGTAGCTGATCAAATATTCTGTATTGTTACAGTGCTTTGCACTCATGGCAAGCCCCACTGGTCAACATAGCCAGACATTCATTAAGCACTTCCAAGCACACAAACTCGGGCTCCAGATATAAAACTATGTTTCTAAATGTGTGTGCAAACTCCCCCTGGTGTTCTGGACATTGGCAGATGGAGAGTGTGAAGATAAAACTCACTCTTAATGGTCTCTGTAGACTGTTATAGTCAGTCTTTAAATTTTTGTTGAAGTCAGGATGCAGGCCTCTTTCAGACAAAGCCTGGGTTCCTCAGTCTATAGCCTCTCTATTGTGCCTTTGGTGTGAAAGCTTGTGATAACTCTCCATTTGTTATAGTCCTTTGGGACGTGCTAGCCGAAGCCCCATTGGCCACCAGAGCCAGGAAATCTACAGATGACACCTGGGAAGGATTCACAAAAGTTGGCATACCAGAAGAAGATTAAAAGCTCCTTTTTGAGAAATACCAGTGCACTAGAGAGAGGCTTGAGGAGAGGACAAAGAGGGTGCTTTCTAGTCTCCTCCATCCTGGGAGAACATTTCAGTAGGCTCTTAGATGTGTATCCAATAGAAGGCCGATCTTCAGAAAGTCTGGATGCTTTTCAGTCAGCTGTCTTTGTCCTGGGCTCTGAAGTGAGGGAGTGTGTGGATGCAAGCAAACTAGGTACTGTTTCACAATTCCCTATAATCTTGTGGATCTCGTGGATGCAAGTTCCATTGTCTTTGAAAGCTGGATGCTTTGGGGACAAAACCCTCTCAGGTGAGGGATTTAAGAACTGGGTTGCCAAATGTAGGATTCAACCCTTTTCCGCCTTGAGTAGAAGCTCACATTTGTGCATTCCTTCCTGACAATGGGTGGCTGTGCCACTGGTAGGGCTTATGGTGAAATTATGTCTCAGGTTCTCCTACCAGATTTATATGAGTTTCCCCCCCCCTCACTTACCCAGTATGTAGGAGTTGCTCAGTTTTTTGGGGGCCATTTTTCAGAGGAAGTAATTCCATAAGTAGATGTAGATTTGGTGTGTCCGTGGGAGGAGGGTGTTCAAAATCTTCCTATGTCACAATCTTGAACTGGAACCATGAAAACTAATATTTTAATAATAATAATTATAGACACAAATCATAGGTTATCATACAGAGCCAACCAACACCAAAAGCTATCAGAGAGGTATGCAAAGAAAAAGCAAGAGTGAAGTAATTGTACACATGACACTAACATAACACTGGGTGCCAACTATACTTTACTAAAAAGTATAATAAATAACAAGTAAGATAATTATCTTATTTAACCTTGGGACTACTCAGTAGATAGTGTATCTTTTGGGTTATTGCTAAATAGGAAAATACAAGTTTGCATGTGCTGCATGCATTCGCATGTGTGATTTGTCATTTTCTTTTTCTTTTTTTGTAAATTGAGGTGTAAGTAACATACTCTGTTATATTAGGTTCAGGTGTACAATATAATGACTCAACAATTCTATAATTACTCAGTGCTCATCAAGGTAAGTGTATTCCCAATCCTATTTATAAATTTCACCCCTCCACCCACCCACCTCCCTTTTGGCAAGCAACAGTTTATTCTCTGTATTTGAGTCTGTTTCCTCCCTCCCTCTCTCTCTCTCTCTTTTTCTGTCTCCCTCTGTCTGTATGTCTGTCTGTCTGTCTCTATCTCTTTTGTATTGTTTCTTCAATTTCACATATGAGTGAAGTCATATGGTATTTGCCTTTCTCTGATTGACTTATTTCACTTAGCATTATAACCTGTAGAACCACCCATGTTGCTGCAAATGGGAAGATCTTATTTTTTTTATGGCCATGCAATATCCCATTGTATATACATACCACTACTTCAACTGTGGATGCACAATGGGGTGGGTTCCATATCATGACTATGGTAAAGAATGCTACAATAGGGGCGCCTGGGTGGCTCAGTCAGTTAAGCGTCTGACTTCGGCTCAGGTCATGATCTCGCAGTTTGTGGGCTCAAGCCCCATGTCGGGCTCTGGGCTGACAGGTTGGATCCTGGAGCCTTTTTCGGATTCTGTGTCTCCATCTCTCTCTGCCCCTCCCCTGCTGGCTCTCTGTCTCTCTCTGTCTCAAAATTAAATAAATATTAATTTTTTTAAAAAAAGATGCTACAATAAACCCAGAGGTGCATATAACTTTTTGATGTAGTGTTTTCATTTTCTTTGTGGGAACAGTGGATCATATAGGAATTCTATTTTTAATTGTTTGAGGAACTTCCACACTGTTTCCACAGTGGCTGAATGAATTTGCATTCCTACCAACAGTGCGCCAGGGTTCCCTTTCTCCATATTCTCACCAACTCTTGTTATTTCTTGGAGTTTTGATTTTAGTCATTCTGACAGGTATGAGGTGATATCTCATCGCGGTTTTGATTTGCACTTCCTAGATGAGTAGTATTGGGATTTTTAAAATGTATTTTTAAATTTATTTTTGAGAGAGAGGGAGACAGAGTATGAGTGGGGGAGATGCAGAATTTGAAACAGGCTCCGGGCTTTGAGCTGTCAGCACAGAGCCCGACACAGGTCTCGAAATCATGAACCACGAGATCATGACCTGAGCTGAAGTCGAACACTTAAACGACAGAGCCACCCAGGTGCCCCAGTGTTGTTAAACATCTTTTCATGTGTCCGGTGCCCATCTGTATATGTTCTTTGGAAAAGTCTACACTCAGATCCTCTGCCCAGGTTTAAATAAGATTATTTTCTTAGTGTTGAGTTGCATAGGTTTTTACATATTTTGAATATTAACCCTTTATCAGATACATCATTTGGAAATACTTGTTCCCATTTAGTAGGTTGCTTTTTGTTTTGTTGATGATTTCCTTCACTGTGCAAAAGTTTTTATTTTGGTGAAGTCCCAACAATTTAACTGTGCTTTTGTTTCCTTTGCCAAAGGAGACATACCTGGGAAAATGTTTATATAGTTGATATCAAATAAATTACGACACATATTTTCTTCTAGGATTTTAGTGGTTTTGGGTCTCACATTTAGAAATTTAATCCATTTTGAGTTTATTTTCGTGTAGGTGTAAAAAAAAAAAAAGTGGTCCAGCTTCATTGTTTTGCATGTAGCTTGTCTGGTTTTCCCAGGGCCATTTGTTGAAAAGACTGTCTTACCCTCAATGTATATTCTTGCCTCCTTTGTCATAGATTAGTTGACCATATAAGAGTGGGTTGATTTCTGGGCTCCCTATTTTGTTCCATTGATCTATGTGTCTATTTTTGTTCACTACCATACTGTTTTTGATTACTACCATTTTGCAGCTTATTTAGAAATCTTGGACTGTGATATTTCCATCTTTTTTTCTTCTTTCTCAAGATTGCTTTGGCTATCCAGGGTCTTTCGTTGTTCTATATAAATTATTTTAGGATTATTTGCTCTAGTTTTGTGAAAAATGTTATTGTTTTGATAGAGATTGTAATATATCTTTAGATCATGTTGGGTCATATGGACATTTTAGGAATATTGATTCTTCCAATCCATGAGCATGGAGTCCCTTTCCATTTGTTCATGTCATCTTCAATTTCTCTCATCACTGTTGTTTGTGTGTGTGTGTGTGTTTGTTTGTTTCTCTAGGTTTATTTTTTTAATGTTTTATTTATTTCTAGGAGAGAGAGAGAGACAGCGTGAGCAGGGGAGGGTCAGAGAGAGAGGGAGTCACAGATCGAAACAGGCTTCAGGCTCTGAGCTGGCAGTCAGCACAGATCCCGACGCGCGGCTCAAACCCACGAACCGCGAGATCATGACCTAAGCGAAAGTCGGACGCTTAACCGACTAAGCCACCCAGGCGCCCATGTTTCTCTAGGTTTTAGAATACGGGTCATTCACCTCATTGGTTAAATTGATTCTTAGGTATTTTATTTTTGGGGTGCAATTGTAAGTGAGATTGTTTTTTAAATGTCTCTTTCTGCTACTTTATTATTAGTGTATAGAAATGCAACAAATTTCTGTACCTTCTGAATTCATTTATCAGTTCTAGAAATTTTGGGGACAGATCTTTAGGGTTTTCTATATATAATGTCATGTCATCTGCACATAGTGACAGCTTTACTTCTTGCTTGCCAATTAGGATGTCTTTTTTTTTTTTATCCCCATGTCTGATTACTACGGCTAGGACTTCCAGTAAGCACTATGTCAAATAAAAAGGGTGAGAGTGGATATCCTTGTCCTGTTCCTGATCTCAAAAGAAAAACTGTCAGATTCTTCACCATCGGGTATGATGCTTGCTATGGGTTTTTCATATACAGCATTTATTATGTTGAAGTATGCTTCCTCTTATTCTACTTTGCTGAGAGATTTTACCATGAATAAATATTCTACTGTGCCAAATGTTTTCTTTCTGTATCTATTGAGATGATCACATGTTGTTGTGGTGGTGGTGGTTGTTTATCTTTTCTCTTGTTAATGTGATGTATCACATTAATTGAATTGCAAATATTGAATCACTCCTGCATTCCTGGAATAAATCCCATTTAATTATGGTGGATGATTTTTAAAAATGTATTACAGGATTTTGTTTCTAATGTTTTGTTGAGGATTTTTGCATTTATGTTCATCAGAGATTTGGGTCTGTAGTTTTCTGTTTTTGTAGTGTCTTTATCTTGTGCTGCTATCAGTGTAAAGTAGGCCTTGTGGGATAAATTTGGGAGGTTTCCTTCCTCTCCTAGATTTTGAGATAGTTGAGAAGAATAGATATTAACTCATCTTCAAATGTTTGGTAGAATTTACCTGTGAAGACATCTGGTCCTGGACTTTAGTTTGTTAGTAGTTTTTGATTACTAATTCAAAGCCATTTCTAGTAACACAGTCTGCTCAAATTTTCTATTTCTTCCTGATTTTGTAAGGTTACATGTTTCTAGGATTTTACCCGTTTCTTGTATGTCATCCAATTTGTTGGAATATAATGTTTCATAGTATTCTCTCGTAATTCTTTATAGTTGGGGTGTCAGTTGTTAGTTTTCCCCATTTTAATACTGATTTTATTTATTTGAGTCCTGTCTCCTATTTTCTTGATGAGTCTGGCTAAATGTTTATCCATTTTGTTGATTTTTTTCTTTTTTTAAAAAAATTCAAAATTTTATGGTTTTTTTGTTGTTGTTGTTTCTGAGAAAGAGACAGAGCACAAGCATGGGAGGGGCAGAGAGAGAGGGAGATAGAGAATCCAAAGCAGGCTCCAGAATCTGAGCTGTCAGCACAGAGCTTGACACAGGGCTCAAACCCACAAACTGTGAGATCATGACCTGAGCTGAAGTCAGGCGCTTAACTGACAGAGCCACCTAGGCTCCCCTTTGTTAATCTTTGCAAGGAACCATTTCCTGGTTTTATTGATCTGTTTTATTGTTTGTTTGTTTGTTTGTTTGTTTGTTTTAGTCTCCATTTCATGTATATCTGATCTAATCTTTATTATTTCCTTTCATTGACTGCCTTTGGGCTTTGTTTTGTTCTTTTTCTAGCTCCTTTAGGTATAGGATTAGATTGTTTAATTCTTGGAGGAGGGGCCAAAATGGTGGAGAAGTAGGGGGATCCAAACTTCCCTCATCTCTCAAATAAAGAAGTGTTGAAGCCAAAGGACTTTGAACCCCAAGAGTCTGGGAAGAAAATAGATTGTTTAATTCTGTTTGTTTTTATTTATTTAAATTTAAGTTGGTTAACATATAGTGTAATATTGGTAGCAGGAGTAGAGTTCAGTGATTCATCACTTATATACAACACCCAGTGCTCATCCCAAGTGCCCTCCTTAATGCCCATCTCCCACTTAGCCCAACTCCCCATCTGCCCTCCAGAACCCTTCAGTTTGTTCTCTATGGTTAAGAGTCTCTTACAGTTTTCCTCTTTTTATCTTATTTTATTTTTCTTTCCTTTCCCTATGCTCATCTCTTTTCTTTCTTAAATTCCGCATGTGAGTGAAATCACATGATATTTGTCTTTCTCTGACTGACCTATTTCACTTAGCGTGCATGATACACTCCAGTTCCATCCACGTCCTTGCAAATGGAAAGATTTCATTCTTTCTGATCGCCGAGTAATATACATATATGCGCCACATCTTCTTTATCCATTCATCGGTTGGTTGACATTTGGGTCTTTCCCTAATTTGGCTCCTACTGATAGCATTGCTATAAACATTGGGGTGCATGTGCTCCTTCAAATTGGCATTTTTGTATCTTTTGGGATAAATTCCTCCTGGGTCGTAGGGTAGTACATTTTTTTTAATGTTTTGAGGAACCTCCACACTGTTTTCTAGATTGACTGTACCAGTTTGCATTCCTACCAACAGTGCAAGAGGGTTTTCCTTTCTCCGCATCTGCACCAACATCTGTTCTTTCCTGAGTTGTTCATTTTAGTCACCTCTGACAGGTGTGAGGTGTATCTCATTGTGGTTTTGACTTGTATTTCCCTGAAGATGAGTGATGTTGAGCATCTTTTCATGTGTCTGTTAGTTATCTAGATGTCTTCTTTGGAAAAGTGTCTCTTCATGTCTTCTACCCATTTCTTCACTTTGTTCTTTGGCTGTTGAGTTTGATAAGTTCCTTATAGATTTTGGATACTAATCCTTTATCCAATATGTCATTTGTAGAAGTCTTCTCCCATTCCTTTGGTTGCCTTTTAGTTTTGTGGAAGGTTTCTTTTGCTGTGCAGTAGATTTTGATCTTGATGAGGTCCCAATAGTTCATTTTTGCTTTTGTGTCCTTTGCCTCAGGAGACATGTCTAGTAAGAAGTTGCTGCGGCCGAGGTCAAGAGGTTGTTGCCTGTTTTCTTCTCTAAGATTTTGGTGGTTTCCTGTCTTACACTTAGGTCTTTCATCCATATTGAATTTATTGTTGTGTATGGTGTAAGAAGGTAGTCCAATTTTATTCTTCTGCATGTTGCTCTCCAGTTTTCCCAACACCATTCGCTGAAGAGACTTTCTTTTTTCCATTGGATATTCTTTCCTGCTTTGTCAAAGATTAGTTAGCAATGCATTTGTGGGTCCATTTCTGGGTTCTCTATTCTGTTCCATGTGTCTGTTTTTGTGCCAGTCAAATAGATTGTTTATTTCTGATTTTTTTCTAGTTTCTTGAGGTAATTCTGATTTGCTATAATCTCCGGTTTTAGATCAGCGTTTGCTGTATCCCAAAGTTTCTGGACCACAGTGTTTTCATTTTCCTGTGTTTCCATGCATTTTTGGGTTTTACCTTTGATTTCTTGATTGGCCCATTCATTGTTTAATAGCATATTATTTAACCTCCATGTATTTGTGCTCTTTCCAGACTTCTTCTTCTGATTGAGTTCCAGTTCTTAGTGTGGTCAGAAAAGATGCATGATACAATTTTGGACTTTTTTGAATTTATTGAGACTTCTTTTGTGGACTACCTGTGATCTGTTCTGGAGAATATTCCATGTTTATTTGAAGAGAACCTGTGATCTGTTCATTTGGGGATGAAATGTTCTGAATATATATTTGTTAGGTTCATCTAGTTTAGTGTACCATTCACATCCAGTTTCCATGTTGATTTCTGTCTGGATAATATATCCATTGATATGATTGGGGTGTTAGAGTCTCATCCTATTATTGTATTACTGTTAATTTTTCCTTTGATGTCTGTTAATATGTCTTTATGTATTTTGGTGCTTCCATGTAGGTTGTATCAATATTTACAATTGTTACATTCTCTCATTGGATCCACCCCTTTTCATTATGTAGTGACTTTCTTTGTTTCTTGTTACAGTGTTGGTTTTTAATGTCTTTATTTTTCTGCTATAAGTATTATTACCCCAGCTAATTTTTGTCTCCGTTTGCATAAGGTATGTTTTTCCATCCCTTCATTTTTAGTCTGTGTGTATCTAAGTCTGAAGCGAGTCTTTTGCAGGTAATATATAGATGGGTTTTCTTCCTTCTTTCTTTCTTTCTTTCTTTCTTTCTTTCTTTCTTTCTTTCTTTCTTTCTTTCTTTCTTTCTTTCTTTCCTTCCTTCCTTCCTTCCTTCCTTCCTTCCTTCCTTTCCTTCTTTCTTTCTTTCTTTCTTTCTTTCTTTCTTTCTTTCTTTCTTTCATATATTTCATTACCCAATACGTTTTGACTGAATCAAATTGACCATTTACATTTAAAAATAATTATTAATAAGTATGTACTAATTGTCAATTGTTAGTTATTTTATGGTTGTTTTTGTAGTTCTTTTCTGTTCCTTCCTTCTCTTGATCTCTTCCATTGTAGTTGCTGGTTTTCTTTAGTGTTATACTTGGATTCCTTTCTTTTGATTGTTTTGTGTACGCATTAAAGGTTTTTGATTTGTGTTTACCATTGCGTTCATATGTAACATCTTATATGCATAGCAGTCTGTATTAAGTTGATTGTTGCTTATGTTTGAACACATTCTAAAAGGCAGTAAATTTTTAGTCCCCTCTACACATTTTATGTATATGATGTCAAATCTTGCATCTCTTTATTTTGTGTATTCCTCGACTAATTTTTGTAGATATAAATTATTTTACTACTTTTGTGTTTTAACCTTTGTTGTGACTTTATAAGTGATTTATTGACTACCTTTACTATATGTTTATTTTCACTCGTGAATTTTTTCCCTTTCACTATTTTCTTATATCCAGCCTTGGCCTTTTCTTTCCACTCAAAGGATTCCCGTTTACATTTCTTGTAAGGCTGGTTTAGTGGTGGTGAACTCTTTTAACTTTTGTTTTTGCGGGAAACTATCTCTTCTATTCTTAATAATAGTTTCATTGGGCACAATATTCTTGGTTTCAGGCTTTTTCTTTTTTCTTTCCTTTCAGCACTTTGCATATATCATACTACTCCCTTCTGGCCTGCAAAGTTTCTGCTGAAAATCAGCTGGTAGACTTATGGGGTTTCCCTCCTATGTAACTGCTTTCTTTTCTCTTGCTGTTTTTAAAATTCTCTCTTCATCACTGCGCTTTACCATTTTAATTATTATGTGTCTTGGTGTGGGCATTCTTGGGTTAACTTTATTGGTGGCCCTCTTTGTGCCTCCTGGATCTGGGTATCTGCTTCTTTCCTGTATTAGGGAAGTTTTCAGCTATTATTTCTTCAAGTAAGTTTTATGCCCTTCCCCTCTCCTTTTTCTCTGGGATCCCAATAGTGTCAATAATCTCACTGAGTTCTCTCAACATATTCTCAGTTTTATTAGTCTTTTTAAAAGTTATTTATTCTGATTCTGATTATGATTATTACAGTTCAGCCTGTGTGTTTTCTTTTACCTTGTCTTCCAGGTCACTGATCCATTCTTCTGTCTCCTATAAACTGCAACTGCTTTCCTCCAGTGTATTTTTTATTTCAACTATTGTGTTCATCTCTGATTTTCTTTCCTATATTTTCTATCACTTCGTTGAAGGTCTCACTGAGATCTTCCACTCTTTTCTCAAGTTCAGTAAATATCTCTCTGACCACTACTTTGAATTATTTATCAGGCATATCGTTTCTTTCCATTTCAGTTAAGCTGTTTTGTTATGTGCTTTTTTCCTGTTCTCATTTGGGACATATTTCTCTGTCTCCTCACTTTGTCTCACTCTCTTTGTTTGTTTCTATGTATTAGGAAATCAGCTACACCTCCTGATTTTGAAAGTTGTGGTTTTATAAATTTGAGATCCTGTGGTGCACTGTAGTGCAATGACCCCTATTCATCAGGACCAGGTGTTTTTGTTGTTGCTGTTGTTGTTTTTTCAAATAGAAGATTGAAATTTTATTTTTTTAATTTTTTAAAAATTTTTATGGTTTATTGTCAAGTTGCTTTCCATATAACACCCAGTCCTCTTCCCAAGAAGTGCCCTCCTCCATGCCCATCACACCCCTCCCCGTCTACCCTACCCCTATCAGCCTTCAGTTTGTTCTCGGTATTCAAGAGTCAGATGTTTTAAGTGTGTCTTCTTTAAATTATTTTAATGTTTTTATTTATTTATTTATTTATTTATTTATTTATTTATTTATTTATTTAATTTCTGAGAGAGACAGCATGAACAGCGGAGGGTCAGAGAGAGAGGGAGACAGAGAATCCAAAGTAGGCTCTAGGCTTCAAGCTAGCTGTCAGCACAGAGCCCGATGCGGGGTTCGAATCCACAAATCGTGAGATCATGACTTCAGCCGAAGTCTGACACTTAACCAACTGAGCCACCCAGGCGCCCCTTAAGTGTGTCTTCTCTGTGGGTTGTGTGGAATACGTGCACCAGGCAGGATTTTGTCCCTGTATTGTGTAGAGACCACTCTAGGGCCATTATGGCCTTCTATTTGGGCAATGTCCATAGTTGGACCAGATGCTGGCCCTCAGCCTATCTACTAGGGCAGAAACCTTATTGACCTACAGTGTGCTCTCCCTGCCTTGTCCCTTGACAGACTTTTGTTTGTTTGTTGGTGGGCCTGGAAGTCAGAACAGATGCTTCACCCCAATCTGTCTTTCTGATCTTCAGTGTTACTAAATAGTACAGCGCTCTCTCTCCTCTGTTAAGTGTAAGGTTCAGCTGCTGGGGTTGTGGGCACATACAATTTTGTACTCTTTTCTCAGTGTGTTCCATCTTCGTTTCTTTCACTTTCTGCAATAACCATACTCTTTTCTGCCTCAGGCAATTAAGTCCTCTTTTCTTCTGACTGAACTGTTCTCTTTTCATTTTCTTCACATTATACTACTTACTTTTAAATTTTCAACTCAAATATTACATTCTCATTAACTCTTTTTTTAATAGTCCAGTTTTCTTCCTCTTTTTAAACTCTCATGAACATTCTATTTTTTTTCTTTACAAGGTAATAGTACAACTATTTGAGGGGAAAAGTGTTTTCTTTTTCAAACAACTGGATTTCAACAAAGATGGTGTCTATGTCTGTGCTTTTCATAGGTGTATATTTTCCCAATGCCTATAAGATATTCTGGGAAATGAGTGAATGAATTAATGAATAAATTAATCAATTCCATCATAATAATGTGAGGAACGGGTGAAAGGATGGAACGGAAAATAGCACAATATAGGAAAACCAAAACTATACTTCTCAGAACATCTGTGACCACCTACTTTTCTGATTGAGACAGATCCTGGCTTCTGCATGAGTGGACAAGTGATAGGAGAATTAATCTCTGTACCACATGAATTCTTCACAGATCCTAACATTGTGGTTTTATTAAGTTATATACTCAGTATTTTTGAAGGTTTTCTCTTTTCACAATATTTATTCATACCCTAATTTTGGAAGTTTGAACTTTGTGGAGGCTGTTAAACTTATGTTATTTCATACTGTAGTAACTAGAATTTTTCTTTTTTCATTTAGCAACTTCTACCATCACTATTTTATAAATAGTTTATCTTCCCTCATGGAACTTCTTTTAGGATGTTGTTCTTTTACATAGTTATTTCTCTTTCTTGGAATCATGTTCTCTATCTTGTGTGAATGTCACCTTTAAAATTTTTGTAAATCTGGCTGTGGTTGAATAGCTATTCATGTAAGAAATCCTTGTCTCCTATTTCTCTTCTTTTTCCACTTTTTTCTTTCCTAACCTATTTATGCTTCCAAATGAATCTTCAATTTTGTCAAGTTTCAAAAGATTTTAGGGGAGATTTTTATTGGGATGACATTAGCCCAATGCATTTAATTGGTAAACAAATTATTTATAATATTCTTTATTCATTCTCTATTTACTAATTTCTTCTTTTTGTATCATAATTTATTTTTTTGATTTTATCATTATAAATCCATAAATCGCTTGTTTAGTGTTATGTCCTTTTTGCTAATAGGAGTAGAACATTTTTTCCTACATTTTGCAGTTTTAATTTGTTTTTGGTGATATAAGGAACAGCCATTGTATACTAAATCTATGTATTGATTTTTAAAGTTTTCAATTAACCCACTAATGTATATAAAAATATTACAAGGTGATAAACACAATTTCATGCCCCTTCAAAAGTTATGCTTGTTATTTGTTTCATATATTACTGAATTGACGAGAACTCTTTTTTTTTCCATTTTCAAAGTGTTTAATTTAATCTTTTGAAATAATTATACATTTACATGATTCAAACGCAATTCTACTTTAAATAATATACAAGGGAAGGTCTGATGCCCCCCTCAACCCTCTACACCTTTTTATCTATAGACTCCCATAACTTACTTGTATTTTATTTATCATTCCAATGTTTACTTGTACAAAACAAGCAAATAAGAAATAGCAGAGTATATATACTGTTGTCTCCATATTAATAAAAATATACCTAATATATTTGCAGAGTTACACTGTATGCATTTGTATACATGTATTACAGTTTATCTAACTAGTATCCTATTCACAGATATGAGAGCTAATTTGTTTTCTTTCTGTCTTTTTTTTTTTTTACAAATAGTTTATTTTCAAATACTTTCCACATAACACTCAGTGCTCATCCCCACGTGTCCTCCTCCATGCCCATCCCTCCTCCCCTCCCACATCCATCAGTCCTCAGTTTCTGTCAGCATTCAAGAGTCTCTCATGGTTTGCCTCTCTCCCTTTCCCCCACCATTTCCACCCTTCATCTCCCCCTTGTTCCTCCATCAAGTTCCTCCTAATCCTCCTATACGTGCACACATATGATATTTGTCCTTCTCTGCCTGACTTATTTCACTCAGCATAACACCCTCAAGGTCCATCCATGTTGCTACCCATGGCCAGATTTCATTCTTTCTCATTGCCATGTAGTATTCCATGGTATAGATAAACCACATCTTCTTGATCCATTCATCTGCTGATGGACACTTAAGCTCTTTCCATGTTTTAACTATTGTGGAGAGTGCTGCTATGAACATTGGGGTACATGTGCTCTTATGCATCAGCATTTCTGTATCTCTTGGGTAAATTCCTAGCAGTGCTGTTGCTGGGTCATAGGGGAGCTCTACTGTTAGTCTCCTGAAGAACCTCCACACTGTTTTCCAGAGGGGCTGTACCAGATTACATTCGCACAAACAGTGTGGGAGGGTGCCCGTTTCTCCACATCCTCGCCAGCATCTAGAGTTCTCTGATTTACTCATTTTAGCCACTCTGACTGGCGTGAGGTGGTATCTCAGTGTGGTTTTGATTTGTATTTCCCTGATGAGAAGCGATGCTGAGCATCGTTTCATGTGTCTGTTGGCCATCTGGATGTCCTCTTTGGAGAAGTGTCTGTTGATATCTTCTGCCCATTTCTTCATTGGGTTGTTTGTTTTTCGGGCGTGGAGTTTGGTGAGTTCCTTGTAGATTCTGGATATCAACCCTTTATCTGATATGTCATTTGCAACTATCTTTTCCCATTCCGTTGGTTGCCTATTAATTTTCTGGGTTGTTTCCTTGGCTGTGCAGAAGCTTTTAATCTTGATGAATCCCAATCATTTATTTTTGCTCTTGATTCCCTTCCTTTTGGGGATGTGTCAAGTAAGAAGTTGCTGCGGTGGAGGTCAAGGAGGCTGTTTCCTGCTTTGTCTTCTAGGGTGTTCATAGTTTCTTGTCTCACGTTCAGGTCCTTTATCCATTTTGAGTTTATTTTTATGAATGGTGTGAGAAAATGATCTAGTTTCATTCTTCTGCATGTTGCTGTCCAATTCTCCCAACACCATCTGTGAAAAAGGCTGGCTTTTTTCCATTGGATATTCTTTCCTGCTTTGTCAAAGATCAGTTGGCTGTATACTTTTGCGTCCACTTCTGAGTTCTCAATTCTGTTCCATTGGTCTATGTGTCTGTTTTTGTGCCAATACCATACTGTCTTGATAATGACAGCTTTGTAGTAGAGGCTAAAGTCTGGGATGGTGATCCCTCCCGTTTTGGTTTTATTTTTCAGGATTACTTTGGCTATTCGGGGTCTTTTGTGGTTCCATACAAATTTTTAGATGGTTTGTTCTAGTTTTGAGAAGTATGCTGGTGCAATTTGGATTGGAATTGCATTGAATGTCTAGAGTGCTTAAGATAGAAATGACATCTTAACTATATTTATTCTTCCTATCCATGAGCATGGAATATTTTTTCATTTCTTTGTGTCTTCTTCAATTTCCTTCATAAGTTTTCTATAGTTTTCATCATACAGATCTCTTATATACTTGGTTAGGTTTATTACTAAGTTTTTTTGTGGAATTGTGAATGGGATCAGTTTCTTGATTTCTCTTTCTGTTGCTTCATTGTTGGTGTATAAAAATCCAACCGAATTCTGTACGTTGATTTTGTGCCCTGCAACTTGGCTGAATTCTTGGATCAGTTCTAGTAGGCTTCTGGTGGAGTCTGTCGGGTTTTCGATGTAGAGTATCATGTCATCTGCGAAGAGTGAAAGTTTGACTTCCTCTTTGCCAATTCTGATGCCTTTGATTTCCTTTTGGTGTCTGATGGCTGATGCTAGGACTTCCAGCACTATGTTAAATAACAGTGGTGAGAGTGAACATCCCTGTCGTGTTCCTGATCTCAAGGGGAAAGCTCTCCGTTTTTCCCCATTGAGGATGATGTTAGCTGAAGGCTTCTCATAGATGGCTTTGATGATGTTTAAGTAGGTTCCTTCTATCCCAACTTTCTCTAGAGTCTTTATTAAGAAGGGATGCTGCTCTCCACAATAGCTAAAACATGGAAAGAGCCTAAGTGTCCATCAACAGATGAATGGATCAAGAAGATGTGGTTTATCTATACCATGGAATACTACATGGCAATGAGAAACAATGAAATCTGGCCATGTGTAGCAACATGGATGGACCTTGAGGGTGTTATGCTGAGCGAAATAAGTCAGGCAGAGAAGGACAAATATCATATGTTTGCACGTATAAGAGGATTAGGAGGAACTTGACGGAGCAACAAGGGGGAGAAGAAGGGTGGAAATGGAGGGGGAAAGGGAGAGAGGCAAACCATAAGAGACTCTTGAATGCTAACAAAAACTGAGGACTGATGGATGTGGGGGGGAGAGGGGATGGGCTTGGAGGAGGACACTTTTGGGGATGAGCACTGAGTGTTATGTGGAAACTAATATGAAAATAAACTATTTGTAAAAAAGAAAAAAGAAGAAAAAGGGACGCTATATTTTGTCAAATGCTTTTTCTGCATCTATTGACAGGATCATATGGTTTTTATATTTTCTTTTGTTGATATGATGTATCACATTGATTGATTTGCAAATTTTGTACCAGCCCTGTAACCCAGGAATGAATCCCACTTGATCTTGGTGGATGATTCTTTTTAGGTGCTGCTGGATTCGATTTGCAAGGATCTTGTTGAGGATTTTTGCATCCGTATTCATCAAGGATATTGGCCTGTAGTTCTCTTTTTTTGCTGGATCTCAGTCTGGCTTGGGAATCAGAGTGATGCTGGCTTCATAAAATGAGTCCGGGAGTTTTCCTTCAATTTCTATTTTTTGGAATAGCTTGAGAAGAATTGGGATTAATTCTGTTTTAAATGTCTGGTAGAATTCCCCAGGGAAGCCATCAGGTCCAGGGCTCTTATTTGTTGGGAGATTTTTGATAACTGATTTGATTTCTTCACTAGTTATGGGTCTGTTCAGATTTCCTATCTCTTCCCGTGTGAATTTTGGTAGTGAGTGTGTGTTTAGGAATTTGTTCATTTCTTCTAAGTTGTCCAATTTTTTGGCATATATTTTTTCATAGTATTCCCTGATAATTGCTTGAATTTCTGAGGGGTTGGTTGTAATAAGTCCATTTTCATTCATAATTGACTATTTGGGTGCTCTCTCTTTTCTTTTTGATAAGTCTGACTAGAGGCTTGTCAATTTTGTTTACTTTTTCAAAAAACCAACTCTTGGTTTCATGGATCTGTTCAATTGTTTCTTTGGTCTCTATGTTGTTTATTTCTGCTCTAATTTTTACTATTTCTCTTCTACTGGGTTTAGGGCGTTCTTGTTGCTCTGCCTCTAGTTCCTTTAGGTGAGCTGTTAGGTTTTGGACTTGCGCTTTTTCTAATCTCTTGAAATAGGCCTGGAGAGCAATGTACTTTCCTCTTAGGACTGCCTTTGCCGCATCCCATTGATTTTGAATTGTTGTGTTTTCATTTTCGTTTGATTCCATATATTTTTTAATTTCATCTCTAATTGCCTGATTGGTCCATTCATTCTTTAGAAGGGTGTTCTTTAACCTCCATGTTTTTGGAGGTTTTCCAGACTTCTTCCTGTAATTGATTTCAAGTTTCAAAGCATTGTGATCTGGCAGTGTGCATGGTATGATCTCTATTCTTTTATATTTATTGAGATCTGCTTTATGTCCCAGTATGGAATCTATCTTGGAGAATGTGCCATGCGTACTTGAGAAGAAAGTAAATTCCCTGACCTCAGGATGTAAAATTCTAAATAGATCCATGAGGTCCATCTGGTCCAATGTGTCTTTCAAGTCCATTATATCTTTAGTGATTTTCTGTCTGGTTGACCTATCCATTGCTGTAAGCGGTGTATTAAAGTCCCCTGCTATTAGCACATTCTTATCTATAAGCTTGTTTCTGTTTGTGATTAATTGTTTTAGATACTTAGGTGCTCCCATATTTGGTGCGTAGACATTTGTGATAGTTAGTTCTTCCTGATGGATGGACCCTGTAATTATTATGTAGTGCCCTTCTTCATCTCTTGTTATTGTCTTCAATTTAAACTCTAGTTTGTCTGATATAAGTATCGCTACTCCGGCTTTCTTTTGATTTCTTGTAGCATGATATATATTTCTCCATCCCCTTACTTTTAATCTGAAGGTATCTTCCAGTGAATTGACCAGAAGTCTTAATCAACTTTGGATAGCTGCAATGGCCGACATCCTTTCTTGTGTTTTACCATTAGTCATGATGTTGATTTTTAAGATAAATTTTTTAAAAGTATCTCCTTTTCCTAATTCTTATATATTTTTTTGAAAATGAGAAATGGTTGCCTAGCTTTATCAAATTCCTTCCAAATATCCTCTTTCTTTGTAATGAACCAGTTCTTGAATTTTTTAGGTACTGTTGTTATTTTCGAATTTTTCATGTTTTTCCCCACTTTTAAATGTTTGTGTTTTTATTATCTCTAAATTTTTAAGTTAAATATTTAGTGTATTTTTAAATGTTTTATTTGTTCCTTTGACAGACAGAGACAGAGACACAGAGCATGAGTGAGTGAGGGGCAGAGGGAGTGAGGGTCACAGAATCTGAAACAGGTTCCAGGCTCTGAGCTGTCAGCACAGAACCCAAGGCAGGACTCCAACTCATAAACTATGAGATCATAACCTGACCGGAAGTCGGACACTCAACTGACTGAGCCTCCCAGGCACCCCTAGTGTTTTTTTTATTTTTTCTTTTTTCTGAGAGAGAAGGAGAGACAGCATGGGCATGGGAAGGTCAGAGAGAGAGGGATACACAGCATCCTAAACAGTCTCCAGGCTCTGAGCTAGCTGTCAGCACAGAGCCCGGTGTAGGGCTCGAACTCACAAACTGTGAGATCATGACCGGAGCCGAAGTCAGACACTTAACCAACTGAGCCACCCAGGCGCCCCAGTGTATTTTTTAAAAAGAGTATTTAGGGCGATAGATATGACTGGGTCACTTTTGACTACTAAAATTAATAACCACTACCAGCAATGATTAACAATATCAAGAACAAGCTTTAACCTAATACAAGAGAAAGAGTGTAAACTTTTGGCACCCTTTGTATGGAATTTATACTCTTATCCATTCTGATACCTCATGTCTTTTGATTGAAGCAATTAACCCATTTACATTCAGAGTGATTATTGAAAATTATGGATTTGGTGCCATTGTGTTATTGGTAAGTTTCGTGTTTGTGGTGATGTTTCCGACCTTTTGTAGTCTTCGCTGCTTTCCACTCACAGAGTTCTCCTTAGGGTCTTTTGCAGAGATGGTTTAGTGGTTATGAATTCCTTTAGTTTTGTCTGCAAAAGCCTTTATATCCTCTGTTCTGAATGATAACCTTGCTGGATAAAGGATTCTTTCCTGTATCTTTTTTGTATTCAGTACATTGAATAATTCCTGACACTTCTTTCTGGCCTGCCAAGTTTCAGTAGACAGCTCTGTTACCACCCTTATGTGTCTACCATTGTAGGTTAAGGACTGATTGTCCCTGCTGCTTTCAGAATCTCCCTTTATCTTTGTATTTTGCCAGTTCCACTCTGATGTGTTGCTGTGTTGATATGTTTTCGTTTATTTTGAAGGGAGATCTCTGTACCTCTTGTACTTGAATGCCTGTTTCTTCCCCCAAATTAGGGAAGTTCTCAGCTATAAATTGCCCCTTTCTCTCGCTCTTCTTCTAGAACTCCTATGACATGAATATTGTTTCATTTCCTGGAATCACTTAGCTCTCTAATTCTCCACTCATGATCTAATAATTTCCTTTCCCTCTTTTTTACAGCTTCATCATTTTCCTTTATTTTGTCTTGTATTTCACGTATTGTCTCCTCTGCTTCTTCTATCTTTGCTGCCACTGCGTCTAGTATATTTTGCTTCTCATTTATAGCATTTCTTAATTCATTTTGACTAGTTCTTAGGTCTTTGTTCTCTGCAGCAATAGATTCTCTCTTGCCTTCTATGCTTTTCTCAAGCCCAGCTATTAATCTTATGACCATTATTCTAAATTCTTGTTCAGATATATTGTTTACATCTGTTTTGATAATTTTCTGGCTACCATTTTTTCTTGAATTTTCCTTTGAGGAAAATTTTTCCATTTCATCACTTTGGCTAAGTTTCTGCACTTTGAGTGTTTTAATAGCTCGTTATATGCCCTGGACCTTTGAGTACTACTATATTGAAAAAGGATAATATACTGTCTAAGCCCTGGCACTTCAGGAAGTGTTTTAGAGTGTGTTGTGTGCACTCTGTCATGGTGTTTTGGCTGCCTTATCTCAGTGGTCAGTCCTCTGCAAAGCTCCTCCTTGCTTAGAGTGGTGGAGTGTTTGGATCTTCAGTCAGCCGTGCTTTGATCTGTTCATTGAAGTAGCCCTGGGGGGAAAAAAAAGTAAGGTGTAGGGGAATCCTGATTCCATACAAAGAGATAAATGAAAGTGGAGAAAAGAAGATAAAGCAGAGAATCAAAAGAAACTTTAAGGCTTAATCCAGAGAGAGATAAAGGAAAATAAAGAATATAGAAAAGTCATAAAAATAAAATATATATATATATATATATATATATATATACACATATGTGTGTGTGTAAAAGAAGTGACCAAAAAAAAATCAGAAACTAGAAGCCTGATTCAAAACAAAACAAAACAAAACCAGACAATAAATAAATAAATAAATAAATAAATAAATAAATAAATAAACAAAACAAAACAAAAAACAAGCAGTTGTCTGTTGGTTCCTGGGACTGGTGGCTGTGTGGGTCCAGAGGACTGGTTGGCTGTGTTGAATTAGTCTTCTTCCAGTAAATAAGCAGTTGCCAGACATCGAGGGGTGGAGTTTGGTGTAAGCAGATCGCATCTCCACTGGGGGCCACTGTGCTGTTTCCTGAAGGGTCGTCATTTGATTTTGGGAAGAAATGGGGACACCCCAATCTCTTCTCCCTGGGCTGGGTGTCTCAAACCATTAGCACAAATGATGAGGTCAGCTTGACCTGTTCCACAGTTCTCCGGCGCCTTCTAGGCACTCAGCTGGTATTCAAAACCCAATGTCTTGGAGTACCAGGGTATGTCAGTTAAGCATCCGACTTCAGTTCAGGTCATATTTTCATGGTTTGAGGGTCTGTGAAGACTCTTTAAGACTCTTGAATACTGAGAACAAACTGAGGACTGATGGGTGAGGGGGAGGGGGGAGATGGGCATGGAGGAGGGCACTTGTGGGGATGAGCACCTGGTGTTATATGGAAACCAACCTGACAATAAACTATTTTTAAAAAATAATAACAAAAAATAAAAAAATAAAACAAACTCTGCGAGTTCCAGCTCCTAAGGCTGTTTGCAAAATAGAAACTGGCACTCTCTGTGTTTCTTGTTCTCTATCCGTGTTCTGGAAAGGTTTTCCCCTATACTCAAGCCTTATTTCTCTCCCTTTTGTCTCTCCACAGAGAGGTTCCCTCCCCGTTTTACCTCCCCCAATTCACATATATGCACCTTGATCCCACCAAACTGTCTCCCTCCACCTATGGAGATCCCTCTACCACCCCACAGATTGATTTCCTGGGTGTTCCAAGTGATCCGACCTCAAGACAGCTATGTTTGAAGGATGAGGGAAATCTAGGTCCCCCTACTTCTCTGCCATCGTAACTCCTCCTCCCTGGGGTTTATGCCCTTAGAAAAGTGAGTACAGATCACAATATGTGATGTTATTAAAAATTGTCAACATCTTGTCCCAAGTTAGTTTTTAGTGACCTTTTGTAGTTCTCTATGTTTGTTTATATTTTTATGAAAAAGAAAACACATTAAAATGTTTGAAATTGTTCTGAACATGAAGGTTTTTAACAAATAGTTAACTTTACATTTATGTCAATTATGAGGAATTTATATAAGAGTAATTGATATAATATGAAAAGAGAAATAAAAAATGAGATTACAAAATATAAATGTGTGGAACTATGAGTAAAGGCAAAGCATAATCCATTATTTTAGATATATTTCAGGTATATCAAAGTCAAATAAGTAATGCTGTTTGCATTAAGTGAGAAACAGCAGCTGAATATGGTAAAATTTATTATAAGGTTGTAGAATTCATACAACCTAAATTCTTCAACACTTGTACAGTTTTGTGTATTTCATAGTACAGATATCAGTGAGACAGAATTACTTCATTTCTGAAACTGACTTGTGTATGAATTGTTTTTAAATATAAATCAAATGTATTACAGAGTACCTAACAGAAATACAAAGATGTAATTTCTGTATTCAAGAAAATTATACAAAATAAAAATGAAACAAAACTTAGCAATGTTAAGAGATTTGACATGTTTTACAAAAGACATTGAAAAATAATTTTAAATATTTTAAATTTAAAACATGTTCTACCATATGACTGAGTAAAGAACTTACTTTAAAACACACACGCAAAGGATGGAATTTATTGTCAGGATGTTAGCTGACATATTCATGCTGCTTTTAGAAGTGAAAATCCAATAAATTGAAAAGAAAAACATAGAATTATTTATTTTCAATTTCAAACAAAAAGTAATGCCAAGTAAACTACAAATCGACAAGAACTTGCATTGGTTAATTTTTTCCTTCTTCTTTTTTGTATAAACAATAGAGTATATGCATGAGTAAATATCATGAGTATTCCACACATTTAATGTTGAAGTCATACTGTAAATCTATGACTTATTACTAAGGATACTCTTTTTCTATTGCCTCTCACTCTTGACAGATCTTGGTCTCAACAATAAATTCGTTGGGGAAGTGTCTGATCTTCCAGCACTTATCAATGGCACGTTTGTTGAAACCTGTGAGGAAATGCACAAAGTGGCTTTTTAACTTTCTAGATAAATGAAACATATCTAGATTTGTTGTCTACATTTCCTCTCTACTTCACCTTCAATCTCCTTCACTTTCCCAATAACACAGGTTGAAGGAAAGAATAAATTTCCTACCCAGCAAGAGGTCTCTTCTACGAAGGCGGAAAGACTTGCGGTTCTTGCAAAGTTCGTAAATAAAGATGCCAAGGTTACTAACATCATGAATCTCCTCTACGGCAACCAGGTCTTCACGAACAACATAAGTGTGAGACAGGTGTTTGCCACTCTAAAGTTTTATAAAAATATTGAAATAAGAACATAATAACACCATTTAAATCCTTACCTATAGCAGATATGTTTTTTTTTTAACATGGACTTTATTTTTAGAGCAGTTTTAGATTTACAGTACACTTTTATTTGAAAACTACTTCAACAAAATGGAATGTTTTGGCTCAAATCCTTGTTTTTTTAAATGAGGAAGCAAATGCTTAAATGAGAATTTGACATCCAAAATACATACTTCCAGATTGCCAAAGAACTCCAACAAATTCTTTGGAAGAAGAACAATAGAAGTATTGAGAGGCATCAGATAGCAGTTCCCCAGGAGCAAGTCCAGGTAAGCAGTCATGCCCTGTTGGGGAAAGGGAAAAGTTAACTCTGATGTAAAGAGTATCAATCCTGCAGATTCTAACTACCGTTAGAACAAGTAGCTACATCGTTTTAAAATCTGCTAATGTATATTTAATAGCAAAAGATTGAAGAAAGGCTTTGCTGCCAAAAGATGTACATTTATGAACAGATTTAATGCTCACTAATGAACTAAGGAAAAAAAATCAGGAAAATCTATAGGAGTGAGAAACCCACCTTTTCAAAGTCATGAATAATTGCTGCAGGATCACTATCAGAGAAACTGGGGACAGGCACATCAATGATTGCTATGTTGTCATCTTCACGAATGTCAGCTTCCTCAGTCACAGGCAGGATGTAGGGCTCTACTCCTTGAAGGGAATTTGCAGGGTCTTCAGAGTCAAAGAAGAACAACTCTCCATGGTAGATGGTATTCTAAAAGACAAAAAGAGAGAATTAAAACCTTTTAGTACTTACTACCATGACATTTGAATCATTCCTCACACTCACATCAATTCATTGTACTATTTTTAAGCTGAGGATTTCTGATTACAGTTATCACCATGAAGACAAATGAATTTTAGAAACTGAATGGTAATTTGAAAACTTGTTCTAAATCTTCATTTCCCTGGTGACCACCACAGATTTACATAAGTTGCTACTAAATGTATGGCAATTAATAATCCAAATTATAAGAATTGTAATTATTATTACCTTGGGCATGAAGTACTTGTAAATACAGGCTCCACCAACAATGAATCCTGCCAAGATGAATGAAAGGCCTAAGAGAGTAAGCATGCATCTTCCAGAGGAGCCCTCATTTTCCTGGGTGGAAACCTGGAGCTCCTGTTTATTAAAAAAACAAGACCAAATACAAAAACTAGATTGCACTTCTAGTCACATAGCTGCTTTGTACATAATTTACTTTCTTGAAACACAAGATAAATTTTAAAAGATGTTATTAAGCCATTCTACCAAAAATTATTTTAAGATAACTTCTGATATTTAATAGATGTGAAAATATCCAATTATATTAACCTTCTTTCTGGCATTCATAAATCCAACTCCAGATATAAAGTTTTTTCAAAATACACAATTCTAGAATCAGCTGAAAATAACCATTCACTTACCAAATAAATTACCTTCTTTAAATAAAGTAAATGGAAGTTGTTAGTTTTTAGACTTTTACAGAGATATAATCACTAACTTTCTGGAATATAATTATGTTGCTTTACTCTTTCTTGTTAATCAACTTTTTTGCCAACTTAAAGGTGAATTAATGTCTTGTGATTTATTAAATGATTTTCAAAAAGCTGGTTTTTAAAATTTGTTTTATCTTAGAATATCTATAAGACAGATATGTAATTTCTCCCTATTTTAAAAATTAAAATATTCTAAATTTGATATATTTCATAATGCTCCTAATTTTAGTGAGAAATTAGTTTTTCTAATATCACCCATTGCTCTGTAATTATTTATAGCATGAATGTAATAATGTTTTCCAAGTTCTGGGGTAAAACACTAGATTTTACAGTAGAATGTTTGTGGTAGCTGGGCACAAAAGCTGTGTGTTTAACAATAAAATTCTGTTAAATCCATAATTTGTTCAAGAATTGGAACAAGAAAGATCCAAAGCAAATAAGTAACTGATTGATTCTGTATTCTTCCCAAGGTAATGGACCAAGGGACCCTCTGATCCCATGCTTTTATGCCACAATATGTTCTAAGCAGCACTGCTTATCTATTCAAATAATAAATGAAATCAGCAAATTTAGTTCCTTGCAATTAGTGAGTAAATCATTCAGACTGGTGTAAAAATAGAATTGTTTCAGTATTTCAGGCCATTAACTCTTCCATGACAACTACTATAAAGTTTATGACACCTGGGGCGCCTGGGTGGCTTAGTCGGTTGAGCGTCCGACTTTCACTTGGGTCATGATCTCGCGGTTCGTGGGTTCGAATCCCGCGTCGGGCTCTGTGCTGACTGCCAGCTCAGAGCCTGGAGCCTGTTTCAGTCTGTGACTCCCTCTCTCTCTGACCCTCCCCTGCTCACGCTCTCTCTCTCTCTCTCTCCTAGAAATAAATAAAAACATTTTAAAAAAAGTTTATGACACCTAATTAATCTTCAATTAATTGGGTGAAAACAGATACACGGATTCTAAGGAGAGAAAATTATTTGCTAAATGGTTTGTCAAAAAATGATCTTTCTTTAAAATTCAAAGATGGGGCGCCTGGGTGGCTTAGTAGGTTAAGTGTCTGACTTTCACTTAGGTCATGATCTCGCAGTTCGTGGGTTCGAGCCCCGCGTTGGGGTCTGTGCTGACTGCCAGCTCAGAGCCTGGAGCCTGTTTCAGTCTGTGACTCCCTCTCTCTCTGACCCTCCCCTGCTCATGCTTTCTCTCTCTCCTAGAAATAAATTAAAAAATTAAAAATAAAAAAATAAAATAAAATAAAATAAAATTCAAAGAAATTTGGTATTTACATTTTCTTAGCTGAATCCATTTAAATTGAAACCTTCCATTAATACTGTATAACCCTTGAAGGTTGTTACTTGTCCTAATAGTTTTCTGAAAATGTAAATTATTTCTATTAAAAACCTAACCTAAAATTAACATTACAAAAATAGAATTATAAATTATGATTGTAAATCACAGTAATCTAGAGTAAATGCTTAGAAATTATATTTTAAATGATTAAATTGAGGTCCAGAGAGATGAAGTGACTTGCCCATAAGTCACAAAATGACTTAATTTGAAACATTCAAAACATAAATTTCTTTCTTTTTTTTTTTTTTCTGGTCACTGCAATGTGAGAAGAGCAATTTACACCGCAATTTCATTTATTATTAAGCAAGGTCTAAGTATTAGAGTTTCAATTCAATAAAATTCTTGGGGCACCTGGATGGCTCAGTTGGTTAAGTGTTCGACTTCGGCTCAGGTCATGATCTCACGGTTCGTGGGTTCGAGCCCTGCGTCGGGCTCTGTGCTGACAGCTAGTTCAGAGCCTGGAGGATGTTTCAGATTCCATGTCTCCCCCTCTTTCTGACCCTCCCCTGCTCATGCTGTCTGTCTCTCTATCTCTCAGAAATTAAAAAAAAAAAAACACATTAAAAAAATTCCCTAGCATGCTAAGAAGGGTTTTTTTTTTTTCATTTAAATTAGCTGGAATTCAGGATGGTGTGGATTCTCATTTACCATAGCTAATTTCTCTCTAAACTGTATCTTAAATTCATTGTGTACAACCTCTGACGTACTATTCTGTTGTGCTAAGTTTATTTTTTTTAACATTTTTAAGGTTTATTTATTACTGAGAAACAGAGAGAGACAGAGCATGAGCATGGGAGGGACAGAGAGAGGGGGAGACACAGAATCCTAAACAGTTTCCAGGCTCTGAGCTAGCTGTCAGCACAGAGTCCTATGACACAGGGTCAGAACTCACAAACTGCAAGATCATGACCTAAGCCAAAGTCAGAAACTTAACTGACTGAGCCACCCAGGCGCCCCAGTTGTGCTCAGTTTCTGATGAAGAGATTAATACATCACAATATAATGATATAATGTGCCAAGTATTATTAAATCATTGTCCTTTAGTGGCCAGGTCAAGATCTTTTGGAAGTTTCTCCAACACATAAGAAAGAAATATAATCATGTTCATGAACAAATGTTCATTTTTGTTTACTCCTCATCACACCACAGGCCTGGCAGAAGTACTGCTTGCATATTAACTGTATCCAACTACAAGTCATGAGGTTTTTGGTGGTGAGAGAAAAATAAAGAGATTACTGTGTGGCTATACTTAACTACTGACATCTAATTAGACCTCCCAATAAATCTGGCTATGTTTCACTTACGAAGTGAGTAGGACAGTTACATATTTGATCTTCTGTCATTTAATCAAGACCTAAACAATGCAAAGGAGCTTTGCTTTTGAGTTCTGAAATGTATAATACCCAAAAGCGAGTTTGATTGCTCATTCAGATATTAAAAATTTCTGTGATAAAAACACATAAAAGCACATAAGCACTTCAAATTGTATGCATAAGTTTTACTACATGGATTCTCATTTCACTCAAAGTATTTTTAAAAATTCCACTCTTGGGGTGCCTGGGTGGCTCAGTCGGTTAAGCGTCTGACTTCGGCTCAGGTCATGATCTCACGGTTCATGGGTTCGAGCCCGCATCGGGCTCTGTGCTGACAGCCAGCTCAGAGCTTGGAGCCTGTTTCAGATTCTGTATCTACTCCTCTCTCTCTGACCCTCCCCTGCTCTCTCTCTCTCTCTCTCTCTCTCTCTCAGAAATAAATAAAACATTATAAAAAATTTTTAAATTCCACTCTGAAAACATATGTTAAAACTTTAAAAAGAAAAGAAGATAAATTAAGACAGATCTGGAAACTCTGACACTACACAGATTTTGTAGAACAGGAAGGAAATACAATTGTCCCTTTTAACATTGAGATTTTACTGAGGAAAATGAGTAGTTTCCAAACACTGGAAAGCTGTTAGATGTTTAAAGGAAATAGAAATTGGACTAAAGAAATAATGGTTAACACTTTGCCGGGAAACTACCTCAATTTTTGGCAATGCTAGAAGTTTAAATTACAAGGTCAGACCTGCTTCAGAGCTCTCTATGGGGGGGACAGGTAGAAGGGATATCACGAAAATGAAGTACTTAAAAGAAGAAAAAATAAACCTCAGCATTTCTTTTTAGGCATGAATAGGGTTGCCTTTAGGAAATGCCACTCTGAAAACATACAAGGATCTTGCAGTAAAAAGTTACAGTGAACATCTCACATTTTAATTTGAAACTAACCTCAATTCTGACAGCTCCTTTAACAAATGCTTAAAACTGCCTATGACTAGGGAGAAATTGAAAATATACACAAGGCGGACACAGACACATACTAGTCCCAATCCATACTGCTTTGAGTCAAAGCTGTCCTTCACCCCACACCCACAAACATTCATAGGTCCTAGAAAGGCTTAAATTACCATATCAAAAGTAAATAAAGAACAATTAAATCTCTTCCCTTTCCTCACCTTGAGTATCCGCTCCATCCTTGTGGATGCTCTATGCACCCCTGCAGCTGAACACTGAACAAAGTGCCCCTCTCAGTGACCCCCCCCCACATGTTCCCCAGGAGATGGTGACATCGCGTCCCAAGGATTCTCCTCAAACTCTCTTTAACATCCCTTCAAGATATACCACATGGGCTAGAACTGAAGGAAAGTACTGCGATGCACAGGGATGTTAAGGGGCGTGGGGAACTGCAGGCTGAAGGTGGCATGACTAGAGGTAACTGGGGAAACCGGTAAACCAGATAAACAGAGTGAAGGGGGCAGTTTTCATTTTGTCCTTTGTCAATTGCCTCTTCCTACCACCCACCAAGCCACCTTGTCTTCACCTTACTGTCCCTAGTAGGCAGTCTGGGGTGAAGTGGGTACTGCTACCTTTCGGGTCAAGATCTGAGCTCCAACCGTTCGGTTTACCAGGGTCTCCATGTCTTGCCGCACCTCCTCTTTTTGCACGGCTGTGGGTGTGTTGAAGGCTATTTTCACCATCGTGAATCTTTGGGCCACGCGATAAGGCGCGGCTGGAATCAGCTTCTTGGGCTGCAGGTTGTAAAAAGAAGAGATCGCGTTAGCCCTAACAGGCCGTACTTTCTCCCTCGGCTGTCTTAAGCAGCTGCAAACCCAGGTCTGGGGATACTTATGACGCAGTCCCAAGCTGGGTAGGAGACGGTGGGAGGGCGCAGGGAGGGGCTGAGGGAGGAATGGGAAAGGGTCCAAATGCTGGGATGGGGGGGCAAGAGGAAAGAGAAGGGGAGGTGGAGCCCATGGGCAGCTGGGGCTTGAAGTGCCTCACCTGCACTACAGGCATGCTCCCACCCACCTTCTGCACCCTCAGATAAGAGCAAGACAGGAAGAAAGCCTGCTGTGTTGTGTTTTTCTGCCTCTGTCCAGGCCACAATAGCCACGGAGTCTGATTTTGTTTTCCCAAACCTGAACCTGGCCCCCTATGGGGCCAGGAACTGTAACTTGGCATCAACTCAATCTTCCTCAGCTCTGCACTCACACATGTCCCAAAAGCACAGTCCATGACTATTGTGTACCTTTATAATAATATCTTCCCTTTAAAGAACACAGAAATCTGTTTATAGATACTTGGTTCATTCTCTCATCATCTTGTTTTCTTTCTTGGCATTTGTTTGTTTTGTAATTTCAGTTCCCCAACCCAGAGCAATGCTAAGTCAGAAATATAGCACTTCTGCCTCTTAAACTCCCCATTTTGCAGGTAGGACAGGATGACACAGAGGAGGGTGGAAATCTCATAGTGAATCTCTGCAATAATCCAGACCTTTCACTTTCTCAGATCATGGAAACCAGAATAAGCTGTCAGTACAGACGTTTCTCTTCAGCCACCAGTTGTGAGATCTGCAGGGAGAAAAGCAAAGGTGTGTGTATACCTATGCATTTAGGGAGGTAGAAGCTTGAAAAAAGCAATAATCCCAAAGAGGGATGAGTTAGAAAGCATTGTTGGAACATTTACATGTGCAGCTAGTATAATCATGCCGTTTCTTCAGTCAGTTCTGCCTGATTAGTGAAACTGATAGACAACCTCGCTATGTGAAATTCTTGCTGTGGAGGTTAGTAACTAAAGGTGGTAGTGTTACTGTCTTAGTCTTCTGCCAAAGACAGTAGAAGGATCTGTTGTATAAAGGCAATAACACACATAAAAATAAATCCAGTTTGTGGTAGAGAATCCTCCATCCACTCATACTTATTAAAGACATTTGAATATGTTACCATCTTTCTGTCCAAGAAACTTCAGGTTGTAGTTTTCCCCACTGAGGTTTCCTGGACTCTGAAGCCTGTTGCCTGTTATCTATTATGGAAGCTTTGTTAAGACACCCTTAATTTTCTCTGATAAGGTGCAGACAGGAAGGTACATGGAGAATAGTGGGGAGCCTTGCCTTACACAGGGCCACATGTTCAAGTTTCCTTAGGGATATTGGTATTGTGTTTTCTTTTGTTTTGTTTTGTTGACTTATTCTTCTTCAGGTCTGGCCATTATAATTTAACATTTATCAAGCAACCTTCAGTGTAGGCTACGGAAATCTTATCTTCCCAAGATATTTCTTTTTACAGTTACTTTATGCTTGCCATCACCTTTATGACAAGTCAGCCTAGGTTCTGTGCCAGTTTGTCCCCATTATCCACACCACACAGATGGCTGAACAAATGGTTGCTCCTACACATTTACCTATCAAGAGCAAGGTGCTGGATAAGATAGTAATGTATTATATTATCTTAGTGTATCTTCCCTGAAATGTGGTCAGGCAGAAGGAACAGGGACTCTTTCCATTTTTCAGATGAATGGACCCAGACTTTAATAACAACCAAAGGTGTATGTGATTGATTACTGGTGATGTGACATAGAGCAAGCCTCCTCATCTTCTTGTGCCTCATTTCCCTCCTCAGCAGAATGGTGCAATATTTTCATCCTGTTGCTGTGAGGATGATTTAGTATAATACAGGAGAAAACATCTTTTAAATCATGAAAACGATGGGAAGTTAAAATAGTCTGTTACACTAGGATTCTTATTTTAGTCTGTAGCATACCTATGTTTCAAGGTTATAGGATGATTTATATATTTTATATTAAATTATTACTTAGCTTCTAGAGCTGCTTAATACCCCACCATATCCTACTATATGTCATCTTGGAAAGGGTCAGACTTCTGAAAATAGTCACATAAATTGCTATCTAAAGTCTCTGTTTGATTTTGAAAATTTTGGCCATCTTCTATTTGTTAAGCCATCCTCCCTTTTAGAAATATCACCCATATCACTCTAAGAAACTTTGCTGCTGTTGAATATATACGGTGCAGGCATAGTCTTGATTTAGCAGATACTTCTCTTACTCTTTCAATATAAATAAGTAATATTTGTGATAGAATTATAGACTAGCAACAACACCCATTGTTAGTGTCTATTTCAGGAAAGGTAAATAGTTCTTGAATGCTTTTTGAATTTCAAAATAAAATCTGCCACTTGCTCATTGAGATGAAACAATCAGTAAACATATCTCCATCTACTAAACAATAGTTCTCATTGATTAAACTCTCTGTTATACTTTCTTCTTCCCAGCAACAACTTCTTGTTTCTTAGAATCAATTTTTTTAACTTTCTTATCTTTGGAAACTGAGGATTTGGCTGCCATGTTGATTCCAGCTCACATTGTAAATCACGTCTGAATACACACCATTCAAGTTTATAAATGACTTCCTTGTTCTCAGATGAAACCAGGTAATGACTAAATTATCACAACTTGAGCTGAATGGAACATGGTGTACAATTGGATGTCAACTCTCTCTGAAGGGTCTGAAATTACCAAACATTTAACCACATGAAAGCAAGGCTACTATTGGTTTCTATGATACTATTTGATTCATTAATTCATTTGTTTATTCATCAAATATTTACTGAGTGTCTACTGCCTTCTTCTGTGATTGGTCATGCAAATGGCAGCGAAAAAAACACACATTTTTTCACTTATAAAACATATCACCACTGAAACCACAGCAATGACATATTTGTCTTGAGTTCCCCAGTTTTTGCAGTGTAAACATTGGTCGTGTGCTGTGAAATATAATATAGCAATTCTACAAACCAGCAGAGTAGTTCTACCCACAGTTAGTGTCACTAAGAATGTTTAAATTCTTAGCTCACCTGCAGTTGCTTCATGCCTATTTAGCATTCTATTTAGAAAGATTAACCTGACAGCAAGATGTATTGGAAAACCAGTTAGGAGACACTATTATATTCCAGGTGAGAGGTGGTAGAGTGCATTATGATTGCAACATTAAAAATAAAAGGGTAACTTCCAGAGATATTTAGGAACGATACTTTACAAGGTCTGGTGTAGGAATAAATCATATGAAAGAAAATTAGAAAAATTAATTCTATTTTCTTTATTTAGTTTTTTAAGTTTTTAATTTGATTTCTAGTTAGGTAAAATATAGTGTAATGTTGGTTTCAAGAATAGAATTTAGTGGTTCATCTTCTAATATTTTATTTATGCATTTATTTTAAGGTTTGCTTATTTTTAGAAAGAGAGCAAAAATCAGGGAGGGGCAGTGAGACAGGGAGAGAGAGAATCTTAAGCAGACTCCACCCTGCCAAAGTGGGGTGGATCTCAGAAACTTGAGATCCTGACCTGAGCCTAAATCAAGAGGTGGATGTTTAACTGACTGAGCCACTCAGGCACCCCATCGTCTACTATTTTAAATGACTGGGAATCCAAAATTTGGAAAATGGTGGTGCCCTTGATAGCAATACTAAATATTTGTCAAACTTATCAAATACTAGATTTCTGTACTAAGCCCATTAAATTGTCATTCAATCTTTACCACAACCCCGTGAGGTATTATTCTATTCCTCATTTTATTGATGAAAGAACAGAATTTCCAAGGGTTTTGACGACTTACCAAGGTCAAATTATAACCCACCTGGTCCAATTCCAGTGTTTATATTCTTTTTTTTTAATACTTTTTATTTATTTCTAGGAGAGAGAGAGAGAGAGAGACAGCGTGAGCAGGGGAGGGTCAGAGAGAGAGGGAGTCACAGACTGAAACAGGCTCCAGGCTCTGAGCTGGTAGTCAGCACAGAGCCGATGCGGGGCTCGAACCCACGAACCGCAAGATCATGACCTAAGCGAAAGTCGGACGCTCAACCGACTAAGCCACCCAGGCGCCCCTTCAGTGTTTATATTCTTAATCACTATGGCGTCTCACTGTTACTAAAAGAAATCAGAAAATCAAGAAGAGAACTGACTTGAAAGCAGGGAAAATAATCAGCATATTCTCTGTGGAAATGAAGAATGAATCCCCTGCCCATATCGCAAACAGAGATTCTTGCCTAGGATTTTGTTCAGAATTAAAAACACTTGAAATCCTTTTAAAACTTTGCTGGTTGTATGCGGGTATATGGCTACAGGTTACTCATCCTAAAGCATGTTTCTCTTGAGTTTTGTAGTTACTTTGGTCTTTAGAGAAATGGCTACTGGGAGAGCTGGTCAGTCATCTCCTTCTGGGCATAATTCTAGGAGTGTGGCTTAATTCTTTAGGGAGGCAGATGATTTTGTAGGTCCATGATTTCTCTATGTACATAGTTCAGCTCTGGGAGTATAGCTAAGACTTCTCACACAAAGTAATAGAAAACACTCACTTTCTGATTCTTGAAAGTGATAGATTCTTGTTTCTCAACTTCATTTAAGGTTGTCTTTATAAGCTAGTAAGCTATAATAATTGGAGGATGCAAAATTTTCTAAAATATAAAAGTAGATTTCATCATCTCTTCACAGCAATCTGGTCATATTTTCATATTTAAGAGGAGGTTGTGCCTCATTCTCATTTATAAAAATTACATTTCTTTTCTTGTCATTTGCCACAACTGAAGAATCTAACTAAAAATATTTGCACTTTTAATGCATCTTCTCCAAATTGTGTAAGCATCCTTATCTTATTATAGAGTATCTAGGTAATTTTAAAAAATAGAGTCATGAATCTATATCTGATAATATTGTCTTATTTGATCAAATTCCACCAGAAATTTCTGTTCTGAGTAAAACAAGGTGGAAGAACTCAAGTCTAGCCCCAGGAATGTTTTGAGAATGTCTAGTTGGTTCAGTTGCTTTATAATATATTATTGAGTAATACTAAGATGTCTTTGTGACTTTAAAGTTATGTTCATATTCAGTGAAAGCACAAGGATTTGTATGTTCATTAGTGACTGTTAATCAAATATTTTGTTTTTACTCCCATGTTTATTTTGTTGGTGGTCCAACATATTCTCTTCTTAATTTGGTCTTAAAGAACACAAAATCCCAAGTTGTTTTACCACACATAATTCACCTTGATTATTCCTGATGCAATTTTGTTTTTGATTTTCATTTCACTATTTTTTATTAACTTCAATGTATTGATATTCCAAAGCCCTTAATTATTCCAAATACTGATGGTATATTGTTCATATTGAGGCCAGAACCATAGACAACAAAGGAGTGCTTTAAATTAGATTGTCTTCAGATCAATGTCACAGCTAGTCCCAACAAATTAAGTCAGATCGTGATAGTAAAATCCTGGCTGGTAATCTCCAAACTCAAACTCAAGGTCCACAGAAAGTGCTACTTAGATTTACAGAAACATAGGGTTGCCATGTTTCTGTACTAGTACGAAAGGGAAGTGTTCCAGGGTGCCTGGGTGGTTCAGTCGGTTAAGCGTCGACTTTGGCTCAAGTCATGATCTCACAGTTTGTGAGTTCAGGCCCCGCATCGGGCTCTGTGCTGACTGCCAGCTCAGAGCCTGGAGCCTGTTTCAGATTCTGTATCTCCCTCTCTCTTTGACCCTCCCCTGCTCACGCTCTCTCTCTCTCTCTCTCTCAGAAATAAATAAAACATTAAAAATAAGGGAAGTCTTCCATAAAGGAACACTGTACTGTGTGACACCTTCTGTGACACCTTCTGTACTGTTTTTCATAAAACATCAGTTATACTTCCTGAATTTCAAGTTAAGGGGATTATCTTCTCAAAATTTTATTTTTTTACTTATTTCAGTAACTTAAAATTTTAATTGCTTCTACCACATTGAGAAGAATCCTACACAAAAATATTGTTCACACAACCTGGAAAAAAAAAAGGGTATCTTTTCCTATGTTCTGCTTATGTTTCAGTTAACACAGAACAAATGGCTTCTTTCCTCACATGTGACATTGGAATTTAGAATTTAAAAAATTCTGCTATATACGGGGCAGATTATAATGATTAAATTTATATATATAAATAGCTAATTACAGGGGCACCTGGGTGGTTCAGTTGGTTAAGCAACCAACTTCGGCTCAGGTCATGATCTCAAGGTTTGTGGGTTCGAACCCCGCATTGGGCTTTGTGCTGACAGCTAGCTCAGAGCCTGGAGCTTGTTTCAGATTCTGTATATCCCTCTCTCTCTCTGACCATCCCCTGTTCACGCTGTCTCTCTCTCTCTCAGAAATAAGCAAAACATTAAAAATTTTTTTAAAAAGTTAAAATATAAGATAAATAGCTAATTACACAAATGACAACATTCATTATAAATAAAGAGAATCTTTTTCTTTACTCACTGTAATGTTACACCTTGACCTTTAAGCCTTAAGACCTTCTATTTACTTGGACTAAGAAATAGTTGATACTTCACTTGTGTAAATGTTTCAAGGAAACTTAAGGGATTTTTAATCTTAATCTTCCTTTCAGCACATGCTATTGTACTCTTAATCTTCCTTTCAGCACATCTTTTGGGTTGAAACTTTTAGATTAGTGGCATTGGTATCTTATTAGTTAGTTTATTTATGAAGATCCTGATAATAAATAAATTCTGAGAATAAATGGATGCTGAGAACTGCTTTGGACTAATGAAGTACTCACAGAAAAGAAAAACATACATGTATATTGAAGTGACCAAAGAAATCAATTTATTCAGGAGGCAAATATATTCTATGGAATTGTGAACTGGATGACGAAGTGATGACTGATTAAGAAGAATATCCAACAAATAATATGATGAGTGTGCTAAGACTTTGGGCAAAGTAGGATTCTGCCACTTATACAGGAATTTTCCCAAAGACTACCCTGTAAAAAATTTTTTTAATTCCAAATTTGAATCACAAATACAGCTAGAAATCTCTCCTCAGTAACTCAAAGTAAAAGTAAATATAATTGTTTATATAGGAAATTGAAAGAAGCCAGAAATGTCTCCCAATAAATCAACTAGCACATAATTTACTTTATGTGTGTGTTTAATGAGTATATTGTCTGGAGACAATTTTCTCTAACACTACCATATTAAGCATCCAAACTTTTAACTGGAACCCTCCAAAATACATCTATTATACTTTGTGTATTTATGTTGTATAGCATATGGTATTCAAGTACTTCCCATTTCACATTGCACCTTAAACTCGAACAATACTGACATTAATTTTATTCCATAGTCCTTTTAGTATCGTCATTTTTGTGTTTTCTGTGTACAGGGGTGCTTATGGAGTTTGTATATCTGGCTTGCCTGCTTGGTTGAAGAAGGGCAGAGCAAATTTGTTCTAAGGAACAAATTAAACACCTGTGCTTCTGCAGTAACTGGCAGCGATTCTAGAACTCACCTTTGCTAAGAAAGAATGAAGTAGATTTGAAGTGCATTCGTAGTACTATCTTGTTCTCTAGTCTATTCCAGGTATATGTATCTTTTACCTCTATCAGCCTCTGTCTAACCCACTTTTGAATCCTTGGCAATGTTTAATCCTTCATCTGCTACAAGAGGAAGCTTAATAAGATTGTTGAACTGAACCTGAATTTCATAGGCAAGCTGACAAATTGTAAACATGATTCGGCAAAGCCGATGGGACAAGCTCTTTCTGCATACACACACTTCTTAAGATTCCTACATGGACTTTCTCCTTCATAGATGCCTCCAATTAATGGTTATGTGATCTCATCTATCTATCTATCTATCTATCTATCTCTCTATCTATCTATCATCTATCTATCTATCTATCTATCTATCATCTATCTATCTATCTATCTATCTATCTATCTATCTATCTATTTTCAAAACTTGACGATACAATATATAAGATAGAGTGTACCTTGCCTTAGAACCATACAGCACTGCCAGGAAGTCTTAAGCACAACAGTTTCCTTGGGAGTAAGTAGACAGCAGAAATCTATTCACTCATTAAGTCTCATTTCCTCCATGATGCTTTCCAGGAACACTGTTTTCCCATTTTTTGACCTCCACCAACACTAACTTAAAATAAACTTTTCTGTTGTGTCATGTCATTATAAGTGATTGTACTTCATCTCTCTAATTATATATATCTCTCTAACAAACAAAGGCTAAGTCCTATGCTTTATATTTCCATATTATCTAGCATGAGTCTGAGCAAATATCTAGTCAGTGTTCAGACCAGACTTACTGATTGTGTTAGTTGTTGACAATTCCTTTTCTTTGAGAAGAAAGAAAATAAGTAGAAAATTAAGGGGCAATTATAATGTGTATACTGTCTTATGCCCTCAAACTACCAATTAACAAATCTACAGTGATTTTCTTTAATGTGCCCCACTCTGTGTTATATAAAACACAAAGAAATATAAAGAACACTGGCCTATATAGAGACATTTAAGCATTCTGCATTAGAAAAGTAATAGAGTTTTTAGAAAAGAAAATAGATTTAATCTGTACAGACTAAATTTACTTTTGTATCTCTTCATTGATTCTATATTCATAGGGCTCAATGGCAGAGCTCCTTTTTTTTTTTTCTTTTTTTAACAATTAGCAAAGCCATTTGGAGAATGTGTTTTGTGTGTGTGTTCTGGGGGGACAAAATGAATTTGTTAATATACTCTCCTTCTGTATTGAAGTGAGCTCCTAGCAGGTCTCCTCCACAGACCACACCTGCCTGAGGATAGACAGAATACATTCTACTATGGCTTTGAGATCTCAAGGAGTAAGAAATGCACTCTTTACCCTTGATTCACCAGTAGAGGAATTACTAGTCACTCACTGCTCCTATTGAGAAAGAGGAAATAGGAAGTGGATGAGGGTGAAAAACAAAGGGTTATTATCTAGGGATTTTTTCCTAGATAATATGGAAAGCAAGAGCCCTGGGAAATAATTGTCCTTTCCTAACATCTCCTTCACTGGGCTTAAATTTTTTTCCATGTATTTTTAAAAGAAATTGTAGTATAATTGGGGCACTTAGGTGGCTCAGTCGGTTAAGCGTCTGACTTCGGCCCAGGTCACGATCTCACGGTTTTTGAGGTCGAACCCTGCGTCGGGCTCTGTGCTGACAGTTCAGAGCCTGGAGCCTGCTTCGGATTCTGCGTCTCCCTCTCTCTCTGCCCCTCCCCCACTCATGCTTAGTCTCTCTCTCAAAAGTAAGCATTTTTAAAAAATTAAAAAAAAAGAAATTGTAGTATAATTGACATATAACATTAAATTAATTTCAGGTGTATAACATAATGATTCAGCATTTGAATATATCGTGAGATGATCATCAAAAGACTAATTAAACTCAACACCATACATAGTCACAGCTTTTTCTTTTGATGAGATTTTTAAAGATCTACTCTCTTACTAACTTTCAATAATGCAATACAATATTATTAAGTATAGTTACCATGTTGTACATTACATCTCCATGACTTATTTATTTTATAACTGGAAGCTGTGCCTTTTGAACACATTTACACATTTCCCCTACCCCTCCAACCCTCACCTTTGGCAACTACCGAATCTGTTCTCTGTACTATGATCGTATTTTTTTTAATTCCAAAAATAAATGAGATCATACAGCATATGTCTTTCTCTGTCTGACTTATTTCTCTTAGCATAATATCCTTGAGGCTTATCCGTGTCATCATAAATGACAAAATTTTATGCATTTGTATGGCTGAATTATATTCGTGTGTGTGTGTGTGTGTGTGTGTGTGTGTGTGTGTGTGTGTGAATTTTCTTCATTCATTTATTTGTTGATGGATGATGGGCCCTTAGGTTAGTTTCCATATCTTGACTATTGTAAATGATGCTGCATTGAACATGAGAGTGCACATATCTTTTTGAGTTAGTATTTTCATTTCCTTCAGATAAATGCCAAGGGGTAGAATTGCAGAATCATATGGTAGTTCCATATTAAAACTTATTAAGGAAGCTTCATAATATTTTTCCATAGTATTTGCACAAATTTACATTTCCACAAATGGTGTGCAAAACTTCATTTTTCTCCCCATCATTGCCAAGCTTTGTTATCACTTGTGGTTTTTTATAGTGGCCATTCTAACGCGTGTAAAGTGATATCTCAGTGTAGTTTTAATTTGCATTTCTCCAATGATTAGTGATGTTGAGTGTCTTTTCATGAACCCGTTAGGCATCTCTATGTCTTCCTTGGAAACAATTCTACTCAGATCCTTTTCCCAGGTTTTAATTAAATTATTTTTTGGCTATTGAATAGAGTTCTAATATTTTTTTATATTAACCTCTTATCAGATATACGATTTGTAAATATTTTCTCCCATTCAGTAGGCCAAATTTTTATTTTGTTGATTTCCTTCGTTGTACAGAACCTTTTCAGTTTTGTATAGCCTACTATGTTACTTTTGCTTTTGTTGCCTTTGCTTTTGACGTCAAATCAAAAAATTTATCTCCAAGACCTATGTCAAGGAGGTTACTAACCAAGAAGCTTACTAGCTATTGTTTTCTTCTAGGATTTTTATGTTTTCAAGTCTTATATTCAAATCTTTAATCTATTTTAGTTAATTTTTGTTTATGGTGTAAGATAGCGGTCCAATTTCTTTTGCATGTGGCTGTCTAGATTTTCTAACACCATTTATTGAAGGGACTATCTTTTCTCATTTTATATCCTTGGATCATTTGTCATAAATTAATTGACCAGATATGTGTGAGTTTATTTTTGGGCACCTTATTCTGCTTCACTGATCTGTATGTCTGTTTTTATGGCATTATTATATGATTTTGATTACTATAGCATTGAAATATAGTTTAAAATCAGTATGTGTAATGCCACTAGCTTTGTTCTTTCTCAAGATTGCTTTGGATATTCAGGCCTTTTGTGATACCATACAAACTTTAGATTTGTCCTCTTTCTTTGAAAAATGCCATTGGAATTTTGTTAGGGTTTGCATTGAATGGATAGATTGCTTTCAGTAGTAGGGATATTTAAATAATGTGAATTCTTCTAATCCAGGAGCACAGAGTATTTTTCATTTTTTCATGTTTTCAATTTCTTTCATTCGTGTCTTTTTTTAAAAATATTTTTATTTATTTCTAGGAGAGAGAGAGAAAGAGAGAGAGAGAGAGAGAGAGAGAGAGAGAGAGAGAGAGAGAGAGAGAGAGAGCATGAGCAGGGGAGGGTCAGAGAGAGAGGAAGATACAGACTCTGAAGAGGCTCCAGGCTCTGAGCTGGCAGTCAGCACAGAGCCCGACGCAGGGCTCGAACCCACGAACCGCGAGATCATGGCCTAAGCGAAAGTTGGATGCTTAACCGACTAAGCCACCCAGGCGCCCCTTTCATTCGTGTCTTTTTAAATTTTTTTTTAAATTATAGTTACTTATCATGCAGTGTAATATCAACTTCAGGTGTACAACATAGTGATTCAACAGTTGCTTACAACATCCAGTGCTCATCGCAGCAAGTGCACTCTATAATCCCTATTACCAATTTAAGCCATTCGCCCCAGCTTCCTTCTGGTAACCATCAGTTTGTTCTCTATAGTTAAGAGTTTGTTTTTTGGTTTGCTCTCTCTCTTTCTTCCCTTTTCAAAATTTTTTATTACTTAAATTCCAATATGAGTAAAATTTACCAACTATTTACCCAAAGAATAGGATACAAAATATTAATTCAAAGGGATACATGCACACATTATGTACAATAGCCAAATTTTAGAAACAGCCCAAGCACCCATCAACTGAAGAATGGATAAAAATGTTATATATGTATATATACATAACTCTCACATATATACACGCACATACATATACATACACGCATATATACAATGAAATATTACTCATCTATAAAAAAGAATTAAATCTTGCCATCTTCAATATCATGGATGGGCTAGAGAGTATTATGCTAAGTAAAGTAAGTCAGAGAGAGACAAATATCACGTGTCTTATAGTGTTCAATGTACAGGGATTCCCCTTCTTTATTAAATTTATTCATAGGTATTTTATTCTTTTTGGTGGAATTGTAAAGGGGATTACTTTCTTAATTCCTTTTTTTGATAGTTAATTATGGGTGTACAGAAATGCAACAATGTTCCGTAATTGATTTTGTATACTGGAACTTTACTGAACTTATTTTTTAGTTCTGACAGGTTTTTTGGGGGGGGGAATGGAATATTCAGGTTTTTCTATTTATAATATCATGCCATTTACAAATAGTCATTGTTTTACTCTGTGCTTTCCAATTTGCATGTCCTTTAATTATTTTACTTGCATAATTGTTCTGGTTAGGATTTTCTTTTTTTTTTTTTAATGTTTTATTTATTTCTAGGAGAGAGAAAAAGAGAGAGACAGCGTGAGCAGGGGAGGGTCAGAGAGAAAGGGAGTCACAGACTGAAAAAGGCTCCAGGCTCCGAGCTGGCAGTCAGCACAGAGCCTGATGCGGGGCCCGAACCCACGAACCGCGAGATCATGACCTAAGCGAAAGTCGGATGCTTAACCGACTAAGCCACCCAGGCGCTCCTGGTTAGGATTTTCTATACTGTGTTGAATAAAGTTGGCATGAGTGACTATCCTTTCAATTCTTTCTGACAAATTTCTTTCTGATATTCTGAGGGATTGCTCATAGCCACATGATCAGGAATATGGCAGAACCTGGGCTTGAACACAGGTCTCTACTTAAGTTTAGTTTTTTATATGCCACACCATCCTGCCTGTTTATATAACAGATGTCACCTGCCTTTCACCGCCACCGCCACTAATGCATATTAATATAGCAGTTGGAATATATGACCTCTATTGCTTACCATGTGAGGCTTCCATCTCACCGAGAGATTTTACATAAACCAATACCATGAACTTCTTTTTTTTAAACATTTATTCATTTTTGAGACCGACTATGAGTGGGGGAGGGGTATAGATAGAGGGACACACAGAATTCGAAGCAGGCTCCAGGCTCTGAGCTGTCAGCACAGAGCCTGATGCAGGGCTCAAACTCACAAACAATGAGATCATGACCTGAACAAAAGTCGGATGCTTAACTGACTGAGCCACCCAGGTGCCCCAATAACATGAAAATTTCTAAACCAGTCTATGAAAAAGATTTCTAAGAGAAATCTCACATACGGACATGAATACACTTTACTTTTTACCACACCATAGGTACACATAGCATCAAGAGTTAAAATGCTTCTTTGTTTAAGTAGAGGGAAGCAATTTCAGCCTTATTTGATTTATCAAGAGCAAAACCAACCATATGTTGTAAGGAGAACCTAGTCAGTGCTTCTTATCTCTGTCTTGATCCTGAAGATAGTCTAGAGTAACGGTTATAAACACAGACTCTGGAATATTTCCAAGAGTTTCTCAGCAGATTTCCGCAATGTCTAATTGGCTACACTGCACCATATACACATTCTTTTTTTTTCTCTATTTTATTTTATTTTTGTACAAATAGTTTATTGTCAAGTTGGGTTCTATATAACACCCAGTGCTCATCCC
>JAESUZ010004597.1:0-152634 GCA_017311185.1 Proteles cristata cristata
GTTTTTCCCTCTGGCTTCCCCCCGCCCCCGCCAAGATCTTTTCTTTGCCTTTGTTTTTCTGTAGTTTAAATTTGGTGTGCCTTGGTATTTTGGGGAGAGTATTGGTATCTATGTCACTTGGTGTTCTCTGACCTTCCTGGGTCTGTGGGTTAGTGTCTGCTCTTCATTTTGGAGAATACTTGGCCATTATTATTTCAAATGTTTCTTCTACACTGTACTCTATTTCCTCTCCTGTGCCAATTGCACACATAGTACAACTTTGAAATTATTCCGTTTTTGGATATTCTATATCTGGATTGCTTATTTCCCATTCTTTTTTTTTCTCTTTGAATTTCAGTTGGGGAAGTTTTCCTTGATCTGTCTTCAGGTTCACTAATGCCTTGGCTCCGTCACATCGACAGATGAGCCCATCCAAATAGTCTTAGTGTCTCTTACAGTATTATTCCTAACATTTGTTTTTTTTATTCTTAGAGTTTCCAGCTCTCTGCTTACATCACTCATCTGTTTTCTCATGTTGTCTGAATTTTATCCTATGTGAATCAGCAGAGTAATCATAGTTATTTTACATATCCATCTTTTCAGATTTTGCTTCTTCTTGCTTCTTTGTACCCCTTGTAATTTTTGTTGAGAGCTAACGGCGGTGTTTCAGCTGTGGCACAGGAACTAAAGGAGATAGGACTATGGTGCTAGGTGTTCTATGACTCCAGCCAAGAGTTTGGCTGCGCTCAGTACTTGCTGCGGTAGGTTCCAGAAACTTCTTATTTCTTCGGTGTCACTGTTTTTCCTTCTCTGCTGACTTAGGGCTTCCCTAGGTACTCTTCCCGATATAAAGTCTGCATTCTCAGCCCTTTCAACTTTAATCCATTGTTGAATCCAGTATTTAATCCACAGCCCTGCTGGTGTGGTGGAAAGGTACAGGTGAGGGGAAGTATTTTATAAATGAGATTTATGGTTAAATTTCACTGTTTAGTGGGACTGTGACCTTCACAAGGATCTCTCCCGCAGCCCGGATTTTCCTTTTCGCCCTTGCCTCTTACTCTGTTCCCTGACTGCAGCATTCCCAATCTGTTTCCTTGAAGCCTTGACCCTTGATGACTGTGCTTTCCCCTTACGTGAGACAGGAAGCATACATGGAGCTTGACTGGGAGGAATGTCCCTCTCCCAGCTGAGCTGAGGTTCTGACACCTGATTTTTTTCTCCTGGACACTAGTCTTGTGTCATGAAGATTGTTTTATTTCACGATGATTGCTTTTCCCTACCAGAGCCAGGAAGACATGTTTCTCAAATCTTTGCCATTGGAACCTGGTGTGGTTCCTGAGAGTAAAGCCCACAACCCCTACACACACACACACACTAAGACCACGGCCCCCAAGGGTTTCTTAGTCCTGTGCTAGCCTGTCTCCAGCCTCTAGCAATCAATCAAAATTGCCATTTAAACATTCCCACCAGTCTGCAACTCCAGTGGCTTCTTCTCTAGATAACCAGATTTCAGCTGTGATTCTTTGTATTTGCCAGTCTCTCCAGATTTTGAGGTAGTGGCTTAACCTGGGACCTCAATTTTCCGATCAGTTAAGGAAAGTCATTGATTTTCAGTTTGTCCAGATTTTTGTTGTTGTTGTTGTTAAGTATAGAAGCATGAATTCCAAGTTCTTTACATGCCAGAGCTGAAATCATATACCTTTAGTTAAAACAATGTTTTTATCTTGATTGTTGGTCCAGTTGCTTGTTAGTGATATTTTTTAAATCATATCCCAGACGTTCATATAAATAGATCGTGTGTGTTCTAGATAATATCTTCAGTCAGTGAGGGTTCCCTTTTCCTCTAGTGGGCATATAGAATGAGGATCTGGTCATTCCAATGCAATTAAGATTATCTTGGGTTAGGGCTGGATTGTAATTTTGGCCAGATTTGTTCCTATCTGGTAAATCCTTTCTTGGATATAGTGTTCCTCAACTTTTGCTTTATCTCCTCGCCCTCGCCAGAATGTTCTCCCCTTCCAAGTTTTTTGAGTTTATTCAATATGGCCAATGACCTGAAGGGGAGAATGGCTTTGTTTTTTTCTGCAGAGCTTCTCTGCCTAATGGGACTTAGTTTCTTAAGTGCTGTACGAAATTTCCATCTGTATAGGTGTCTACACTCCCCAGTTTTCAGCGTTGCAGCAGAGCTCAGCAAATGTCTCAAGGGGAGATGTGTTTGTTTGGGAATTACCCTTTCAATCCATCACTCCATCCATAAGGGACAGCCCAAAGTCCTCTGGCAGCATCCATCAGTTTGGAGAAGCTTAGTCTCCAAATCATGTTCAGGATTGGCAACCATACCAGAAGAATAACATGGTTATGGTTATAACATAATCCGTGGTTAGCATCTCATCTAGGGAAAGCTCTTTATCTCTCTGGCTTGAGTTCTTCCAGTCTTCACCAATTCTATGTTTCTTCAGTCCAATTTTCTATCAAAGATATGAGTTGTGTAATTTATCCAGTGTATTTTTAAAAAACTGGTTGTGGTAGGGGCCCCTGGGTGGTTCAGTCAGTTGAGCATCTGAGGTTGCGGCTTAGGTCATGATCTCATGGTTTTGTGAGTTCGAGCCCCACATTGGGCTCTGCACCATCAACGCAGATTAGATTGAGATTCTCCCTCTCTCTCTGCGTCTCCCCTGCCCACGCTCTCTCTTTCTCAAAAAACAAAAGAAAGAAAGAAGAAACAAACTTAAAAATTGTTGTGGTAGTAGAGGTCTGCATGTATAGGTCTACCTGGAATCAGAAGATATAGATCATTATTTTTTCAGAGGAAAAATTAGAATTCTTTCATTTGGTAATTTTCTGTATGTACCACGCTACCAGTAGCTGTCAGCAAAGCTACCTAATTCTATCTGTTGACTCCCAAAGTAGCTGGGTATCTGCAGTCAAGTCCACATGCTTAGTGTTGAACTGTCAACAAGAAGAGGTGTCCAATATTGGTGTTTCCACCTTTGAAAACTGTAATAAATGCACACCTATGGTTCTTACGGGAATTTAAGGCAGTGCAGTGGAGGAGAATTCTGCATCTGTAAAGAGGAGCAGAAAACATAACAGACAAAATTGCACAGTATTACATGAAGCAGAAGAAAATGGGGATATCCTGTGGGACACTTTAATTAAAGCCCAGAAAATTGCAATTTCTTTAGAATCAACACAAAGAACAGGAAACATCCGGTGTCGATTCACAAAGGACTACTTAGAGGTAAACCAAAAAAAAATGATACTGGAAATGATGAACAGGGGAGGAAAACTCAGAAACGAAAAGAAAAAAAGACATGAGCTTCAAAAGAAAAATATCAAAATGTTTCAACATCATATAATGCCGGTAGGGTCAGTGTGCTGTAGAAAAAGCCAGAAAACCACCACATTAATGTCTTGATGTCCCTGGCAAGGATGTGAATTGTCAAGTCCTTGGGGAAAATGTGAAACAAATAGTCCGTATTGACTTCAACTTGGTTGGAGTGCAGGATAGACGGTGGAGGTTAGTGAGGTTGTAAGTTTCTGACTATAAAGAGATCTTTGCTCACTTTTGATGTCCCTTAGGATCAAAATGGCTGCCTGTTCAAAACGTAGAGGTGTATTTTACACATATATTTGTGGTGCATGTATGTGTGCGCTAGTGCAAAGCCTGAAGAATTGTGTGTCACTAGGTTCACCCATAAATGTGAGAACTCTTCCTTCCAAAACAAACGAAAATCAACAATCTGCTATTTGTGCATGTGTACTTAGGGCTCCCAAGGGACGCAGTATCTAAAATCAATGACGTTCTGTAAAGTTCAAGGCACATTGGGATGCAGTGCTGGAGCAGTAGTGAGAGCGTGGATTCTGCAGTCAGACTCGGGTGCAAATCCTGGCACCACACTTAACTAATAAATGAGCATGAGAAGGTCATTAACCTTTCTGAGTTTCAGTCTCCTCCTGTGTGGAGCGGAGATGATGTCCACCTCATAGAGTTTTTGTGGGGATGAAATTCAGTGAGACATGGTGAGCACCAAGCACAACAGTGGGTACCCAACAGGTGTCCCAGAAACGATAGCGATCGTGACTGCACACGGAGGAAGAAAGATCAGGTACCTGCGGCTGCATCGCTTCTACTAGCCTCATTTACAGGAGGAGGGGTTGATATCTTTGAAGTTTCTTACAAAAGCTAAAAAAATTCCATAATATATAAGTTGAAGAAATGCCTTGTAGTTTTGTTTTTTTTTTAAAGATCAAAATAAGAAACGAGGTAGACAAGTGTAATCTTCAGGAAGAGGTCAAACTAATTACAAATTGTAAGAATAGGAGGGAAATGGTGCAGAGGGTCACAGTGGACTACAATCCAGACACACATCTTCGCTTGTGGCCCTGCTGAAGAGCAGAGGTTAATCTGAGGCAGAGGATAGGGAGAAGGAGCAGTTTTAACTTGTGTGCTCAGGTCAAACCACCCTTCTCTGAAGCCAGTACTTCCACGTGGGGGAATCGTGGTTACCTTCCTCTCAAAAAGGAATCATCCATAGAGAGGTTTAGAATGGCATTCACTTTTACTTCCGTGGCTGGAAGTGCTTTCTCTCTTATTTTTAGCCTTCCACCCAGGCCTGATTGGGCTTGCTGAGTGACTGGCCTCTTAATTAAATTTACCCGATGAAGGAAACATTTTGTGCTTAGTCAAACAGTGGGTAAGGACAGGGTCTGGAAACATACCAGCGGGATGGAGCAAACCTACTTCTTTTTTTTTTTTTTAATGTTTTATTTATTTCTAGGAGAGAGAGACAGAAACAGCATGAGCAGGGGAGGGTCAGAGAGAGAGGGAGTCACAGATTGAAACAGGCTCCAGGCTCTGAGCTGGCAGTCAGCACAGAGCCCGACGCGGGGCTCGAACCCACGAACCGCGAGATCATGACCCAAGCGAAAGTCGGACGCTTAACCGACTGAGCCACCCAGGCGCCCAGGGGCAAACCTACTTCTAATGAGGTCAGAGAAGAAAAAGAAATATTTAAGAGAAATTGGCCACAGTGGGTAAGGGAAGGACCAGTCAGATTTTCAGGGGCAGAAGGTTGTATATGAGACTCCTCACTGAAGAAGATGTTAACTATGATCAAGCTTCAAGCAAAGGGCTTCTGGTCCTGCCCAGGGATGGGAAAGAGGGAAATCAGTGTGATCTCAGTTTTCCTGCCAGGGAACAGCACCCCAAAAGTTTACACAGTTAAATGTCAGCATTTCATCCCAGGGTTTCTGAAGTGATGGTCTTTCCTCCCCTTCCCCCAGCCCCACCTTGTTTAGGCAGCAGGTCACAGTCCTGAATGGGTCGGGACCCGAGACCTATCACAGCGAGACCCGCAGCTTGGGAAAGGAACCCATCCTGCAGAGTTCTGTTTTTCCCTCACCTTTCCCGTCAGTGGGGAATGATGGAATTGTGGCAGAGCGATGGTAATTGTGTCTCGGTGAACAGCTGCTGAGAAGCTGTGCACGGGAGAATTGCTATAACCCTTTTTGTATCTTATTCCCTCCTGTGGTGAGCAGATCCTGAGGTGATCCCCCGCAATCCCTGCCTCCTGATGCTTGTGCCTTTGTGAGCATAGATGGGATCCACGGCTTGCTTCCAGCCAATAGAATGTGGCGAAGGTGACAAGATGTGTGTCCCGTGATTGCATTGTGTTGGGTAAGACTCCGTCTCACTAGCAGACTCACTCTTGCTCTCCTGTCGGCCTCTCCGGTGAAGCAGTATGCCATGCCGTCTGTGGAGAGATCCACGGGACAGGGCACCGTGGGGACCCGCAGGAGGTGTAGACAGCCTCTGGCCAACAGCCTTCAAGGGATTCTGCCCACCTCCTGTGCGAGCTTGGAAGTGAGTTCCCCCTCACTCCAGCTTCCAGATGAGAACGCAGCCCAGCAGACATGTTAGTTGCAGCACTGTGAGACCCTGAGCAGTGGACCAGGTAAGCTGTGGTACGAAGTCCTGAACCACAGAAACTGAGATGATAAATAGGTGTTGTTTGAAGCCACTAAGATTGTGGTAATCTGTTAGGTGGCAGAGAAAATTAACACACACCTCTGCAGACTATATCCTATGTGGGGATTTTGATGCCTTTGTGTTGAGAGTCCTTGATGCCCCAGGTGATGGCACCCAGCCCTCCCTTCTGTAGGCTGTCTACAGCAGTAGCTATGGGCAGCTATCCATGATTGGATGACCTTCTGAAGCACATCTTTAATCTTGAGGCATAGCCAGCAATAGTGGTTCAATTAACACGCTGCTTCCCTTTGGCATCGGGTTCGCCTATTTCATGATCCTCCCGTTGGGTCAGATCCTGGCCTAACACCTCAGCACAAATATTTTTTTATAAGAATTTGCATTTATTTTTAATTAACATTTTTTTTTTTTACAAATAGTTTATTGTCAAGTTGGTTTCCATAGAACACCCAGTGCTCATCCCTACAAGTGCCCTCCTCCATGCCCATCTCCCCCCTCCCCCCCCACACCCATCAGTCCTCAGTTTGTTCTCAACATTCAAGAGTCTCTCATGGTTTGCCTCTCTCCCTCTCCCCCACTATTTCCCCCCTTCTTCTCCCTCATGGTCCTCCATTAAGTTCCTCCTAGTCCTCCTATACGTGCAAACATATGGTATTTGTCCTTCTCTGCCTGACTTATTTCGTTCAGCATAACACCCTCAAGGTCCATCCATGTTGCTACACAGGCCAGATGTCATTGTTTCTCATTGCCATGTAGTATTACATGGTATAGATAAACCACATCTTCTTGATCCATTCGTCCATGGATGGACCCTTAGGCTCTTTCCATGTTTTGGCTATTGTTGAGAGTGCTGCTATGAACATTGGGGTACATGTGCTTCTATGCATCAGCACTCCTGTATCCCTTGGGTAAATTCCTAGCAGCGCTATTGCTGGGTCATAGGGGGGTTCTGTTGTTAGTTTCATGAGGAACCTCCACACTGTTTTCCAGAGGGGCTGTGCCAGTTTACATTCCCACCAACAGTGTAGGAGGGTGCCCGTTTCTCCACATCCTCGCCAGCATCTAGAGTTCTCTGATTTGCTCATTTTAGCCACTCTGACCGGCGTGAGGTGGTATTTCAGTGTGGTTTTGATTTGTATTTCCCTGATGAGGAGGGATGCTGAGCATCGTTTCATGTGTTTGTTGGCCACCTGGATGTCCTCTTTGGAGAAGTGTCTCTTCATATCTTCTGCTCATTTCTTTACTGGGTTGTTTGTTTTTCAGGTGACCTCAGCACAAATATTAATGGTGAAGACAATAACTGCCTACATGAATCTAGAACCCAGTGGAGGAGAGGAGTATTTCAATATATAGCCTCAATTAAAGGCACATTCTGTTGTCCAGGCAGTGAGGCAACAAGGAAGATGTGGGCCATTTGTTTCCGAGCATCTGCCCCCTTTGGCCCCACTTGCTAGGCTGCGTGTCCTTCCACATTCAAATGCGTGCATCTGAGCTCACTTCTCTGCCCATTTTCTTCTCCTCTAACACGGGGACACAAGTGAACCTCACTTCCCGTGTCAGAGACTGCTGATTTTTATGACATTCTCAAATGTTCGTTTTGTTTTCTAAGTGACTCATTCTACAGTGGTGTCATTCTTTGCAAAATTTTGTACGGGGTGAATCTAGTCTTAGCACCACGGCTCTTTGATTTCTGCACCTTCCCCTATTTCATCAGTCTCTCTCCCCTTCAGGACTCTGATCCTTCCCCTCTATGAAATGCTGATCTCAAAACGATCATGCATATGCTGGTTAATCATCCAGTCTGGCAGTCTCTTCCAAGTGGACCTATACAGTGGTGGCATCTTTCATGGGGGTATTTGCAGATTCAGTTTAATCACTGTGGATGAAAAGTTTGGTTATCATTTAAGTGGGTTAATTATGGGGATGTCTAGGAAGACCTCTTCAGACAAGGAGTAAATAATCTAATTGGCCTGTGCATAAAACTGGTTTTTCCAATCTCGTTTGTGACTAGTACCACGTGAAATACATGGACTATGGTATCACATGTGTGTTTACCATAGTGGTTCTCAACCAGAGCAATTTTGCCCCCTACTGGACATTTGACAATGTCTAGGGACATTTTTGGTTGTCACAGCTCAGGGGTAAGGGTGCTTCTATTGGCATCTGGTTTTCAAAGGCCAGGACTGCTGCTAAAACTCCCCCAATGCACAGGACAATCCCCAAAATAAAGAATTATCTAGCCCACAGTGTTAGCAAGGTTGAGATCAGGAAACCCTGATTTAAAGATTCAAATTCCACTCCATATATTTGGCAAAGAAAATAGCAATGGCAACAAAGATAGATTGTGTGAGGAGTGTCTCCACTCATCCCATTTTTTCCCATCAGAACAATCCTTCCCTCCCCTTGACTCGCCGTAAGTGAAGCTCAAAGAGAAATAAAGTAGGTTTTTTTCTCTTTGAATTGCTGTTAGAATTTAATATTCATCTTTATTAACTTTATCCTGAATGTGTACCTGAGGTGTTCTGGATTAGAGACAGATGATCATTATTCATTTAGAAAGCAAATAATGTCTGCAGGCTTCCCGTGTCTTGATTCTCACCCCTGGGGTGACGTGGTGGAAATAGGCCACTGGCGCGCATGTGCACATACACAGAGCCTACATCTGAGTAAGAATGAATTCTCTCCTGATGCACAGGGGGAAGAGGCAGCTGTCTGCCTATCCCCTCCCAAAAGGAGGTGCTCCCTAGAGGAGGAAGAGAAAGGATTCTGGGTTCTTGTTCTAACTGTTTGGAGTGGGAATTCATCCCTTCAAAGACCAGGTGAGCCCTGGTGTCTAGTTTTCATGGCTTAGCTATGTTTACAAATCTCTGCACTGTAGACATCCAGCCAGAGTTGGTGCATCCTTCTGGGGTTCTCACACTCGCCACAGCTGTACGTTAACTTCCCAAGGCTCTCTCTGAGCCCGAGTTCCCCCCTTTGCAGACAATGGTGTCCAGAAAGCCCTCACACTGCCAGAACATATACATATTTTCTTCCCATCCAGCCTGTTCCAGGTCCTCTGGGGACTTGGGGGCAATTTATGGACCTTTTGTGACTTCCTGGCCTGGTATGTTCTCCTGCCATTCAGAAGAAGAGCAAGACGCACATGTGCAGAAACTTCCTGAGAATCCCATTGAGGTTCTTCCCACACATCTCATCCGAGGATTCTGCTGAGTTAGTAGAGCACCTTCCATTCTGCAGACGGAGGGTTTACTGTCGAGAAGGAGCCTCGCAGAGTTGGTATTTCCACCCAAAGATGTGTCAGGGTGAGAGTTTGGCCCTGGAGCTGACTGGTGATGGGAATACTTCTAAACTCCCCTGAAATCAGCCTAAGGGAGTTGATATTTGCACCCAAGTGGCCGGCAGCTCTGTGTCTCCACCATGGCAGCCCTGACCAGGAAGCACATCTGCCTTTTCTAGATTCTGTCTGCCATTGCCGTGCGCATGGCTCACGCAGTCAGCGGCCCTGTTCAAGGACAGTTGTAACATACTCTTGGCCTTTGGGAATTATTAGAAACAGTGCTAAAAATGAAGGGAAAGTCATTTTAAGATTCCTTCAGATTGTACTATCTGGGGATAAGTGTGCTCTAAATTATTTCCAAAGGGGGGAAAAGCCATTAAGTTGCTACTGCATATCTAGAATACAAGAGACCAAATAGCACATACTAGGAAGCAGGTGTTTGTAGTTTATGAAATAGAGCTCGAAGGTGAAATATTAAACATATTACTTACACTTCATTGTGGAGGTTCAAGTATTCACTGGGGAGAAACTGGTAAGAAACTAGAAGCTGAGCTTGGATCCTGTCATCCATGCCGAACACCCCAAAGTTGAGGGGTCTTTTGGTCCAAGTCCATGTTTTAGGAGGTCAGTGGTAAAGCAGGCTGTCAGATTCCAGTGGTGTTCCAAGCCTCCTTTTATCCAGAGAGCAACACAGACACCAGTGATGAGTTGTAAAGGTTAGCTATTGGGCACTGTGTTCTGTGATTCCATCATGTGACATGAAACTCATTCTATTGTAGGTTTTTTTTTTTAATTAACAAGTAGATATTTTCAAAGAGGATCCCATCTGCACTGAAGCTCAGGGGGAACACGTGCCAGTTGCCATCCAAAGGTGTCCATTTAGCTTGTAACTGTCCTAGAAGAACACAAGTTAAGACAGCCCGAGTCCTGCCTCCCAGAAACTTCCAATCCAGAATGGGCAGCAGAACTATTGAAAGGGAAATTGGGCATCTGCCTCTGGGTTTATTTTCAACTAGAGAGTCCCATGTTTTAAGCTAGAAGGTGAGGTGTATTCTCTGGAAAAGTTTAACAGATTAATGGTTCCATTTTTCCAAGAGCAGTGTAGACATGGCCCTGCGTGAAGTCACTGTTAGATAAGAAGATTTCAAGACTCTTCCATTTCACCTGAGTTAAACATATGGCTCTCAGAACCTAAGGTTCAGAAGACTGTCGAGGCCAGAGAACTGAGGAAGCTGTCCATGTATAGGTTGGTTACTGCTCTTTCCTTAAGATCCCCAAGGTCCAACCAAGCCATGTTTGCAAGAGCTCGGTACGTGGTCAACCCAAGAGGAATATAAAAAAGGGCACAATGTCCTCTGGTCTCAGGAGAACACAGAACTTGTAAGTGAACCTTACAACACAGAACCTGATGTAAGTGAGTGTGAAAGTGTTTGATGAGGCACCCTGAGCTCACTGATACCACTGCTGAGTGTTGACCAGGTGGCTCAGAGAATGAGATCTCTGACAGATCTCGATGATGACAGATCTTGATGATGACAGACACTACAGATACAATCCATTTCCTCATGGAGTTTTACAATTCAATAGAGAAAAAAGAAACTGTTTAGAAGTTGGCACCACAGCATGTGATGAGCACCTGAGGGAATGACCCAGCCTATTTGGGAGGTCATGGGAGGTCTCTCTGTAGAAGCACTGTCAGAACGTAACGTGAGGCCGGGGCAAGCCCACCAGGCAGGTAGCCTGCAGGGTTGGCTGCTGCCCTGGGATGGGCCCAGCAGAGTGCAGGGTCCTGAGCACCCGGGGTTCTTCAGGGTAAATAGCTGAGGATTTATTCGTCAGACTCTGATAGTCAGAGAAACTCACGACATCCCCTCCTACTGCAACTGTGGACACCATTTTACAGGATGCAGTGTTTTTTGTTTGGTTTGCTTTTTAAAATTTCTCCCCTCCTCCCTCTTTCCCTTCTCTCTCTTTTTTTTCTTTCCTGTCTCTTTTGTAGACAATAGAAGCCAACCTCATTCATACCTGTGAATGCTCATCTCTGTGACGTTTCAATATCGGCTCAGAACTGCTCAGCAACCAGACGTCCTGCAAGAGACATGGCATAGGGAGGCATGGAAACTGAAGGGTGAAGGCAGCACTGAGTGAAAGGTGACCACGAGAACCGAACTCTGGTTGTGCATGTATTTGATGGTACTTAGGAGCTGTTGGCAAACAATTTTTATTATAGTGTTTGTTATATATTTAACTCTTGTCTGTTAGTGCTTGTGCTTTGTCTTTATGAAACCTGATGACCCAGTCCTGTTCCTGGCTCATGCAGAACGCAACTTCTCCCCTGGTGTGAGGGCCACCGGTCTGGTGTACAGTGAAGCAGCCCTAGTTACAAAATGGCGCCTGCACAGGAGACCAGGAGAGTGTTCCTCTTTCCATTAGGTGCTCCTAGCATGGGTTTCCCAGGAAAGATTGGGCAAGATGGTTTCTCTTCTGTTCTTGCTCTGAGACCTTCAGGTTTGTGGAACGGGACTCTGCCAGTCTTGGGATTTACCTGGCCACGGAGGAGGAAAGCCCTATAGTCCTTGTAGACACAACACTTCATCTCTGGAGACTCTCACAATGTAGGAAGATCAGGTGAAATGACCTCATTAATTAGGGGGTGAAAAATAGGTCACTTGGTGGTTCAAAATATGGTAGTTTATAGAAATTCAAATAAGAGACAAATCAGAATTGTGTGCTACAAAATGATCTTTTCATGTCAGTTGGGTGTGTTGTCCTGGACAGTTGTGGTGACATAAATGCTATCAGTGAGCACAACCTTTGAGCCCTGGAGTGTGACTTAATGTTCCCAGGCTCAGACTTACATTCAGTAATTTTGTGTCTTTTTTTTTTTTTTTTAGAGGAAGGTAAATGTGGGCCATTATTCTTGTGGCCCCACATGAACGCAGGCATGCCTTGCAAGGAATCTCATTATATTACTTATTTCAGAGTCAAAGTGCTTATGTTATAAAGAAGCTAAAATTTCACCTGTAAGAAAATTGGCACAATTTCTTATTTTACCATCCTCAGTGCCAAGCATAAAAAATGCACTTTCTGTTTGGGCAATTTTGCACAGCAGGAAATTTAAATTATTTACAGCTTTCCCTGTCTGGAAGCAGAGGAAACACACCATTTTCCAGGCCACAATTTAGACTGTGAAATGTTCTTAAGGGGAAAAAATGGGAGTAAATTACTGATGTGTGCAAGAATCAGAGAGAACAAAAGAGTGTCAAAAAACAAAGGGTGTCTTTCTCTTGCTCTAACCAAGGTGGATGTAAGGGGGGCTCAGGGCAGTTAAACATCAAGACAACTGGAAATTGTATTGTTCTTGGAGGCTTCTGCAAAATGGTTCCCAAACAACTGTGAATGACCACGAATGGTAATGAAATCATCAAAACCTGGGTGTGAAATCAGAAGCGGTGCTGGATGGAGGTGAGAGCTGGTGGCTAAGGGTGATGAGTGAAGGTTGGTCTGTGTGCCCTGGGAGCCGGCCAAGGTCATGCGTTTTGGGAACTCAGCACTCAGCATTTGCAGGCCAGGGGAGGCAAAGGAGGAACAAAAGTCGTTTTCCTTTCCTCTCTTCCCAGCCTTCAGTGCTCCACCAGCCTTGTGCCCACCCTCCCTTCCTACCGAATAGCCTGTGTGCTCCGAGCATCCTCCACACAGCATTACGAAGCATTGCCGTATGTTAATCAGTGTTAGTCTCCACTGCTGATAGAGAATTTCACATCTTGGTTTGGAATGGATTGCCTGCCAATTCAATTAGTGAAAATGAGTCCATTAAGGTTAAGATTCTGGACCTGCATGGTTGGAGACATCACCTGACAGTGGAGAGTGGGGTCTATGTGCCACTCTTCTCAAGCTCTCCTTCTAATTCTATTAATTGACTCATCTCAACTAAACGTAATAATGAAAATGATTGATATTCACTGAGCAGCGTTATGATGAGTATCATGGGGTCACCTCTCTTCATCTTTGTCTCAAATACAGAGGCTAATTCAAAGTTTACAGCTGGGGAGACTTGAAGCTCACATAGGTAGAAGGAGGTGCCGGTGAGATTCAGACTAGATGCTCCATCTGCAGACATCACCTTCCCCACTGCTCTGCTGTCCTGAGTAGCCAGCAAAGCCTCCTCATCTGGAAGTTACCACTGGATGGAACCCACACGCATTCACTTACCATCCCATTACTGCAATGGCACATTCAGAAACCTGCCTAGTAGGGGTCAGGTACAGGTAAGAAGAAACATCTATTCTTTGAGCAGCCAACTGCTTCTGATCTCCATTGGCTTGGAGAAATGAGGGCTAAAATAAGTAACCTGTGTTCATAGGTAAGAAGGAAAATCCCCCCACTCCCCCCCCCCCCAGTTTAGAACATGGTCTGGACAACTCCTCTACAGACAAATTCCCAGGTGGTTCAAAAAGAACTCACCTCAATCAGGATGACTACTCAAAAATAAAGCACTGTAAAGTCTATCTAAAGCACCTCAAGGAAAGGCAAGAAGACACCGCAGATCAAGAACACGCACCAAAAGAAAGGGACCATGGAACGGGCTACCCACATCTTCAGAAAATCTTTGAAATCTTAAGTCATCACCATCAAACCACATAAAGTGAGAGAGGGGAAAAAACCCCGCAGGCATTCAAGAGCACAGGAAGAGCTAGTAAGCGAGAGAGAAGGTGAAAAATGGAAGTACTACATAGCGGAGAGAAACTCTAGTTCTGATCTCAGTGTGTGCAGGTGTTACGGTGGGAGAGCTGGTGTGTGAGGGTACACGTCACCTCACTGTTAACACAACCCTATTTACTGTTGTAAATTAGCACATCACCCCATTGTTACCTCCAATTTTATTTAAACTGCTTCAAGGTATAGAAAGAAGAAAAATCTTACGTTTAAAAAAAATTGAAGCAACCACAGCTTTGTTATCAAAGGATAAAAAAAAATACAGTTTAAAAACAAAAACCACATGGGTCTCCTGGGTGGCTTAGTCGGTTAAGCATCCGGCTTTCTCTTAGGTCATGATCTCACAGTTCGTGGGTTCGAGCCCAGCGTTGGGCTCTGTGCTGACTGCCAGCTCGGAGCCTGGAGCCTATTTTAGAGTCTGTATCTCCCTCTCTCTCTGACTCTCCCCTGCTCACGCTGTCTCTCTCTCTCTCTCTCTCTCCTAGAAATAAATAAAAATATTTAAAAAAATAAAAACAAAAACCACAGGCAAAGCTCACCTAATAACAGCATTCAGCAACACATTGGAAAAAAATAATGTCAAGATAAATTTGTCCCCAGAATACAAAACTCCTTCAATATCAGGAAAGTTCTTAGGGGCACCTGGGTGGCTCAGTCAGTTAAACGTCTGACTCTTGATTTCTGTTGAAGTCATGATCTCACTGTTTGTGGGTTTAAGCCCCACATCGGGCTCCGTGCTAAGCATGGAGTCTGTTTGGGATTCTCTCTCTTCTTTGTCTCTGCCTCTTGCATTCTCTCTCTCTCAAAAGAAAGAAAGAAAGAAAGAAAGAAAGAAAGAAAGAAAGAAAGAAAGAAAGAAAAAGAAAAAAAAAAAGAAAGGAACTATAACCAATGCAGGATATAGCAAACCAAATGAAATTTGTGATTTCTGATTATTTCCTGGCATATAATCTATTTTGGGGTCATCTGGGCACATTTGAAAACATGGGTATTACTATAATAAAGCTGGGTATTATAATAATTATTAATTTTGTTCCCTTTAATAATGATTTGTTTCCATGTAGAGGAATAGCTTAATTCTTTAGAGATCTATGATTTCTGATATTTGCTGGATATCAATCAGCAATGTGTGTATATACAGATACGGTGTGTGTGTGTGTGTGTGCGTGTGCGTGTGAGTGTGTGTGTGGCAAATAAGACAAGATGTTAGCAATTGCTGAATCTAGGTTATTGAGTTTATGATGTTTATTTTCTAATAAACATCTATATTTTCTAATTTTATTCATGTTTTATTTTATTTTTTTCATTTGATACCAATGCTTTATTTTTTTCTTCCTTGAATAGTTTATTGTCAAGTTGGTTTCCATATAACACCCAGTGCTCATCCCAACAAGTGCCCTCCTCCATGCCCATCACCCCCCTCAGCCCTCAGTTTGTTCTCTTGAATGCTGAGAATAATTTTATTCATGTTTTAAATATTTATGATAAATATATTCTATATAGACACCTCAATCCAAAAGACACTTTCATGCTTCGTAGGGAAACATTGAAAACATCCCCATACACTCAGGAGTAAGACAGAAGGACGTGAAGTGTTACTACGCTTATTGATCTTAACTGGATAGTCCGTGCAACTAGAAAGGAAAAGGAAATTAGACATGGGGGAAATAACATTTTCCTTATGGAAAAAAAGTGGAAAACCCAAGAGGAAACAGTTGAAAAGCAATTACACATGAGAGAATCCAGAAAGGCTCAGAACAGAGCAGTTAATACAGATATTAATTGCTGTCATACACCCAGCAGAGGGAGGGTGTGGTGGAAGGGAAAAGTCACTTATAACATCTTCAAAAACCAAGACATCACAGGGGATGGGCTTATGAAGAAAGGGTGAAGATCATGAAGAAAACAGCCAAGCGCTGTGAAAGGATGCAACAGACTTGATAAATGGGAAGGCATCCCCTGCTTGGACAGGGCTCAGCTTTATGGAATTACCAGCTCTCCCCTGGTGAATCCACACATTTCATATAATTGCAATAACCTAATAGCATTTTTTGAAGGGAGGAATAAACAAGCATTCTGAAAATGAGTTTTGAAACAAAATTGCAATAATTAAATCAATGTGATGCTGGCATTACAAAAGGCAGACAAATGGAAAAGACACATATAACACAGACCCCATTAACTACAGAATTTCAAAATGTTATTTTAAATTAGAGAGGAAAATTTTCATTATTAAATAAGGATTGTATACATAACAAGATAGTATTTGGAAGAAATAAACTGTGGAAAACAAATTTCCAATAGTTCAAACTATAAATATATATAAATATATAAGGAATATATTTACATACAAAGAATATATATTCTTTATTATATAAGGAATATGTATTTTTATATAAATAACATATGTTTGTATATATAAGGAATATATATTTGTATATATGTAAAGAATATTTATTTGTATATTTAAGAATACATAAGGAGTTTATGAAGAATATATATAATATAAAAATATATATTTTTATATATATAAACAGTAAAAGCACTAAAACAAAGCACAAGAATGAAGCTCTCTTCAGCTGTTACACTAGACCTGAGCTGATAAATTTCACTGCGTACAGCCCTGAATTGGGAAACGCTTCACCACAAACCAATTCAAAACAGAAATGACAATCTTGCAAAAAGCTGTAGTTTTTATCATGATCAAAGGGTTAGTTTTTCTAATAAATCCAGGAGAAAATATTTGAAATAAAATAGAAATTGAGTAGGCTGCCTACACAGTTTCCACCATTCCACCAAATATAGACTCAAGAAGCTTCCGGACACTTGGAGACATGTTCTGCCTCCTCAGGTCGGGACTCGTGCAGATTTAAATGATATGTTGACTGAGGCTCATCTGTCCTGTTGACGTGGATCAGACAACAGCACTTGGGGAAGTTAGGGGAGAGAGACAAGCTGGAAATTGTCCCTCGGTATGTCTTTTGAAGGTGAATTTGGCCATTTTTATTATGAATTTTAATTATGTTTAATTAATCATATTTCCTTATGTATTTATGATATTTGATGATACATCTATAATATTATTTATAACAATATAGAAGATCTTTACTAGGGAGTCTGTTAAGTCCATCACGACACATTCATTTAATGGCCGCCATTACAAAGGATGAAGTAAGTGTCTGGCGCTGACATTGAAACACCTCTAAAGTGAATATGGAGTGAAAAACAGCAAATGCAAGAATACCGTGCCCAGGATGCTATGAGGTGGATACTTTTCCCTCACACGATTGTCTCGCTCAAGTTCAGGACACCCACTTCCATGAGGATCTGCGGGCACTGGTAGCGATGCTCGCCCTGGGGGGCAGGCAGTGGAAATGGGATTGAGAAGAAGCTTACCTCCTACTGTACAACACTTTTATCTTCACTTTTGTGTCATTTGCACTATTATTTTTTCAAATCATGACTACAGTTCTGAAGACAATGACCATAGGGGCAAACAGAACATCCACCATGTGCCAGGAACTGCTCTCAGGGCCGTAGACATCTCAGCCACGCCACCCTCACAGCCTCAGGAGGCAGATGCAGTCCTTACAGACAGTGAACGAGCGCAAGGCACAGAGTGGAACAAAAGACGGGGAATTGGGCGGTTTGCCTTGGTGTCTCTGCTGCATCAGTGTTTGTGGAGGAAATCCCAGTGGAAAGGGGATTTTTCTGTGGTTGGTGGTGCTGGCTAAGAAAGAGGCTACAGAGGATGCAGAGGAAACCTTTTTCCAGAAGTGTGAGTGGATGGGGTCCAGACTCCAGGCAGGATTGGAGCTGGTTCAGAAAGAAGTTTCCTGCCCGTTTCAGAAGAGAAGGACGTGGGAAGGACCAATGCCACCAGTATGTGATTGCATGGCTGGTGACCAGATGCCTCAAGGTCAGCACCAAAGTCCTGCCTCCTCCTTTGTAACAGCTGCTTTTAAATGAATGCATCATGATGGATCTACATGTCTCTTCTTATAGGTATTTAGGGTTCGTTTTGGGTGGGAAGGAGGGAGATAGAGAGGGTGCAAGTGAGCAGGGGGCAGAGAGAGAAAGAGAGAGAGAGAGAGAGAAAGAGGGGCTCATCGGACCCAGGTCTCGAGCTCAAATGATGTGGGATTCAAACTCACAAACGGTGAGATCATGACCTGAGCCGAAGTCAGATGCTTAACGATTGAGCCACCCAGGTGCCCTTGTTTGTTGTTTTAAAACTAACTGTCTATTATAGATTTATTATAGTTTATATGTTTTATATTTCTACTATATTTCAATTTATGTTCTATGTAATATATATGTATATAAATATAATCATATTATACTTACTATAGTAGTGAGGGAACAGGTTTCAAGAACGTGAAGACCCACCATGCAAATCAAAGCCGCATTGACATGAAGAGCCAGCCCAGCCCGGCCAGCTAGAATCCAAGAGATGGACATTAATGGGGTGGGAGGAACCAGAAGCCTCACACACAGCAGGTGGGGACGTACAGTGGTGCAGCCTCTTTGGAAAACAGTCTGGTAGTTTCTCAAATGGCTAAATGCATAGTTACCGTATGACCCAACAATTCCACTCCTAAATGTATACAGAAGACAAAAACATGTGTCCACACAAACATCTGTAGAAGAATGTTCATAGTGGCTTTCTCCCCCAGTAATAGCCAAAGAGTGAACCTACAGAAGTGTCCCTCCACCAAGATGGAGAAAGTGTGGCACATCTGCGTGACTGAGCAGTCGAGAACCAGGTACAATACGGATTGAAACCCGTGGGCTCCAGGAACCTGAAGACCAGCTGGGGAGACCCTGCTCTTCGGTGCAGTACCCGACACAGCACCCCCAGTGCGTAGAAACCAGAACTTTCATGTGGCTATTTGACTTGAAGGACTTGAAGGACATTTTGACATCACTGGTTGATATTAGCTGGGTCATGATGACCCTGTCAATATGTAAAAATCACTGGTCTTTTAAAAATACCAAAGAACTGCTTGTGACAGGAATTCTTGGATCTGACTACATCCCTAACTCCTACCCTTGACGAAAGTTGTTTCCATTTTCTTTAGTAGCAATTTCTAGAGTTCTTCTCTCTCTCTCTCTCTCTCTGTTTTTCCCTGGCAAGGTATTACTTTTATGATCAGAGAAGTAATAGGATTTTTTTCAGAGTTTATTAGAACAAGACTCACTTCTAAGCCTAGTTGCCCCAAATCACACATTTTAAGGGGGTTTTATGATATTAAATCTACCACAGAGAGAGTATAGAAAATACATTCAGGGTTTGAACTCGGGGTTTCCTGCTATAGCTAGACTCAGAATAAAGAATAATTTTGTGGCACCGATTTCCTTTCCTTCCTGCTCACCAAGCCAGTAGCTAAAGTAGGTGTAGTCAGTCAGGAGGAAGGCATATTGTGAACATGGGTCAGCAGTGTGGATAACTGGTTGTTTCTGTTTCTCATAACATTTTTTTAGATGATACAGTTTTACAACTTGCGGATGTTACGTTTATTTGCACGATGTTTATAAAATACACAGGAGGGGAAAATTTCCCCCAGTCCTGTCCTCCAGACACCCAGTTTCCTTCCTTAGAGGAAGTACAGGTTCCAGAATCCTGCCAGAGCTCTTACACACATACACCAGCCAATGGTTGGGTGTGAGTGGGCACAGACACACAGACACACAGACATGCAGACATGCACATATAACCTTATAAACGCACATAACACATGCATCCACAACACAGATGTAATATACATTACAGATAGAGATTTTATATTTTTACGTGGATTGTAGCAACTTTACACATTGTTTCATGCCTTCCTCCCATTGTTTCTCCCAAATCTTGCCTTAATGAACAATCTTCTACAAACTGACATCAGCTGACCTAAGATGCCTTGATAATAAGACATCCTATTATTTTATGTGCCATGAACGAGGGAAAAAATACCACTAATTAAACATGCCACAGCATTGATGGTCAAACTTGTCCAATTTCCAAAATGCATCTTTAAAAGTGATAAAAATATACCACGTCGTCCCTCAAGGCTCAAGGATAAACTTCCAGGGATGGAGCTGCAAGTTCAAGTTGCAGGTTTATTTGTCATTTTTAAATATCTGATTATGCTCACTGAGGCTCTGCCAATTTAGATGAAATGAAAATGCCTGATTCCCCACTTCTTCTCAAATTCGGTGTCTAAACAAACTCTTACTTCTTTTTCAATCTAATAAATTAAAAAATGGCATAGTTTCATTATGCCTTTTTTTCTTATAAATGATGCTGATTGTGATATGAATTACACATTTTTCCCTGGAGTTTTCAATTTGCTTTTAAGTTTGACTACGGTGTTTTGCTTTGCAGATTTTGAAAAAAGTTTTTTCTTTGTTTGTTTGAGAGAGCAAGAGAGCATGAGCAGTTGAGGGAGTGGGAGAGAGTCTTAAGCAGGTTCTGTGTGCTCAACCTGGAGCCCAATGTGAGGCTTGGGATCATGACCTGAGCTGAAATCAAGAGTCGGACACTTCACTGACTGAGCACTCAGGTGCCCCAATTGCTTTACAGATTAAAAAAAAAAGTTTTCATGTTGTCAAATGTACCCATCTTCTTAATATTCTCTCTCAACACTATATTTACCCCACATCTAAGTCTATGCCTTTTCACCTTTTGTTTTAATAGCCAAGCTTCTAGAAAGAAAACAATTTCATATTTTCTGTCTATATTACTGCGTGTTCTCCATGATCTGGATTCCACCCAATGCTACATTAAAATTGGTCTTGTTTTTAAAAAATTTTTTTAAGTGTGTATTTATCTTTGAGAGAGAAAGAGAAAGAGAGCAAGAGAGCGCTCAAGTGATGGAGGGGCAGAGAGAGAGAGACATACACAGAATCCAAAGCAGGCTCCAGGCTCTGAGCTGTTAGCACAGAACCCAATGTGGGGCTCAAACCCAGGAACTGTGAGATCATAACCTGAGCCAAAGTCAGACACTTAACTGACTGAGCCACCCAGGCGCCCGGAAAACCATTCTTGTTAAAGTCTCCAATAATCTTGGGTTCTCCTCATACCTAAACTGCTTGGTACCTTTCAACAGTGCTGATAGCTTTTTGTAGCAGCCTCTGCTCAGCCTTGGTGGCATCATGTGTCACAGCATGTATGACACAGCCTCTCACCCCTTGGGTGGACAGTCCTCGGCTGCCTTTGCAGGCTCTGTTCTTATCTGGCCATTCCATGTGACTCCTTAAGCCCGGACCTGTCTCCTCTGCTTTCACTTTACACTCTCCCCAGGGTAACACCCAGCTTCGGTTGCCATCCACCAGCCCAGGACCCATTCCCTTCTTTTGCCAGCCCTCGTCTCCCCTGCACTCTGGACCTGTTTCTAGTCACTAACTGGGCATCTCTACTTGGAAGCTGTTTGACAAATCAAACCTGACGTGGCCGATTCTAATTTCATGATCCCAACCACAGGCCTCCACTGCCCGTGCCGAAGTCGTTCTTCCCTGTGTCCCCTGTTAGAGTGAGTGGAAGACGATCTATCCAGCTGTGCAAGCCCAGCTTCCAGTACTGATTCTGGAATGCCTCTTTCTGTGCTAGTTGGGTGCTGAATTAAAATTTATTTTAAATTTTACATCTTATTTTTGAGAGATAAAGAGAGAGAGAGAATGAGTGGGGGAGAGAGACAGAATCCGAAACAGCTCCAGGCTCCAAGCTGTCAGCACAGAGCCCATCATGGGGGCTTGAACCCATGAACTGTGAGATCATGGCCTGAGCCCAAGTCAGTCGCTCAGCCGACTAAGCTACCCAAATGCCCCAGTTGTGTGCTGAGTTGGCTTGTATTTGATTCATCAAGGATGATTGTTACATTTTCCAGAATTTTGTGAGCTGGTTGTTAAATGCCAAATTATAAAAATGTGATTATTTATTTTTTAAAAACTTTTAATGTTTTATTTATTTCTAGGAGAGAGAGAGAGAGAGACAGCGTGAACAGGGGAGGGTCAGAGAGAGAGGGAGTCACAGAATATGAAACAGGCTCCAGGCTCTGAGCTAGTTGTCAGCACAGAGCCCGACGTGTGGCTCGAACCCATGAACTGTGAGATCATGACCTAAGCGAAAGTCGGACGCTTAACCAACTAAGCCACCCAGGCACCCCATAAAAATGTGATTATTAAGAATAAATGTTATTAACTTGCAACTAAGAAAGTTATACTAATTAAAACAAAAGTAATAAATATTTGAACCCATCACTTCACTGGGTTCACTTCTATTTCACTGCATGTTGCTATTATCTATGCTCTTGAGATTCTTTTCCTCTGAGGCATCTGCCTGGTGGTAATCCCACCCCTCATGCACATCTTCCCAACTCTGTCTCCAGTGACATCACATTGGTCGCCTGAAGTCTACCAGGGCAGGAATGTTTTCACCGTGGAAATGGGTAAATGTTACAACAAGAGCTGGATTTATTGCTTTATTAGCTTTCTAGACTTAAAACGTTGGAGGAAATATCAATAATGCGGATTATGCTTTAGAGAGTGTCATGCCTTTAACCATTATGACAAGAATAACTCAAGCACTTGAGGAAAGCAGCTTCTAGGATTAAAAAACTCCTGGCCTATTCGGGAAAGAAATAGGTCAGGTCATTGACCAACGATTGAAGTCCTAAACTACACCACCATTATTCCACTTTGTGTTTCTCATAAGATGAAAATGGCAACCACTATTTGTATCAGAAACTCTACCATTTGGAACACAAGTTCTCTAGAGATTCAAGGATTCTGCCAAAATAAATAAGACATATCGCCAGCATCAATTTGCAACGTGGAATTGACGATTAAAAGTGTTCTGCACATGGCTATTATTTGCAAATTGTGTGCTGCAATTTTTTATGACAATAAAGTTTCCTACCTTAGTCCGGTCATTGCCTCCTCCCAAGTGAATTATCGTTCTGGATCCTAAGGCCCCCTTGGAGCCGCTCCTTCTCGGCCTTGGTGCAGATCTCCCCTGACCCCACCCTGTGGATCTTTCCCTCATCCCTGTTCCCACTGAGCCACTGAGAAGCCAGCCTGGTGAGAGCCCCAGGCTTAGAGTCTGCTTGAGAACAGAATTTGAATAAAAATCTGGAGCCTTATTCTTATTTCAAGTACAGTCTGTTACCCAACATGATTGCTAGAGGGGAAATGTCTAAGGTGAACAGAAAAGTCATCGGAAGTGCACATATTTTAAACGAAGGAGGTAGAATTGGATCGTGCCCTTATTTTGTAAAAGGGCCTTTGCAGATGTAATTATGGATCAGATAAGATCACCTTGGCTTAGGGTGGGCCCCTGATGGATGGCAGGTGTCCTTACCAGAGAACAGAAGGGAGGAAACACACAGGGAGAAGATGATGAAGGTGATGGAGGAGGCAGAGACCGAGGGATTCAGCTACAAATCAGAGAACACCGCGGGCCATCCCAGCCACTGGAAGTTAAGAGTCACGGAACAGATTGTCCTCACAGCCCAGCGATGGAACCCACCCACCCCCACCTTGATTTCAGACCTCTGGCCCCCAGAATTGTGAGAGAGTAAGTTTCTCTTGCTGTAAGCCACCCAGTTGGTGGTAAATTACCGTGACGTCCCCTGGAAACAAATACACCGTTGCATGAGGTGGGGGAGGGGCAGGTAGGAAAGTGAGGGGAAGGGGGGAGGAGGCAGGGGGAGAAGAGACAGAGGCTTGTAACAGAGATCTCATCCTTTACGGAGATTTTAGTAAGTACTTTTCTTTTCAGTACTTTAGATTCATTTAATACATATTTCTGAAGCCCCGACTTCACGCCTGGGGTGGTTCTAAGCACTTGGGATTCAGTAGCCAATGGGACAGGGACAAAGACCCTTTGCCCTCATGGAATTTACATTCTGTTTCGAAATGTCACACCGTCTTAGGGTGAAGACTAACATATGCAGCTTCATGTGCGTTCCGTTTCGGGGGCGCACCAGTGATCTGACTTGAGGCACACCCCAGCCCTGGGTTATCGTCGGCCCAGAGCCAGCCACACGGCGCGGTGGGCTGGTGAGCAAATGAAGCACAGGCTGACACGGGTGGGTGGCGGAGGCGTGCGAGTCACGAGCAGAGCGAACGGAGAGCCATGAACGGGACTGAGGTGGTCCTGGCAATGCTTCTGAGGACACACAGGATGCGCGTGAGGGAGAGTCAAAACTTCACCGTGCTCCATGAATTCCCTGAACTGAGGAGGGCCGAGAAACGTCCTTGTGAAATTGCTAGCTGGAATTGGGAGTTAACCTAGTTAACCTGATAGTTAACTTCATCTCCATGGACCGCCGATTTCTTGAGAAATTAGAGTCTTTTCTGGACAGAGAGGAGCTTTGCAGGTTGGTTCCCTCCCTTGGAATCACTGATAGACATTCTCACCAGCAGAAAATCCACTGGGAGCAGAGTAGAGGCAGGGAGCAGGTGCTAGTGACCAGCACGGAAGTGGAGGTGGGTGGTTGGGGGGCTGAATTAGAGGATGTGAGTCCGCAGGAGGGGTTATTCATGGACTCAGAGCCACAGAACCTCTGTCGTCATAGCAGATGGTGCCCCTCCAAGGAAGAGGCACAGGAGGGGAGAATCCGCAACTGCCAGGAAGACACCTCCAGGCTGAGAATGTCTGGGTGGGGAGGCGCCTGGCTGCCCCAGGACCACAAGCAAAGTTGGAAACACAGGGTCAGGTGAGACCAGGAAGATCCGCAGCCGAAATTTTCTTTTCTTTTTCTTTTTTTTTTTTTTAATTTTTTAATGTTTTTTATTTATTTCCAGGATTGAGAGAGAGAGAGAGACAGAGAGAGAGAGAGAGAGAGAGACAGCGTGAGCAGGGAGGGTCAGAGAGAGAGGGAGTCACAGACTGAAACAGGCTCCAGGCTCTGAGCTGGCAGTCAGCACAGAGCTCGACGCGGGGCTCGAACCCACGAACCGTGAGATCATGACCTAAGTGAAAGTCAGACGCTTAACTGACTAAGCCACCCAGGCGCCCCACGCAGCCGAAATTTTCTAAGCCCGTTGAGACCTCACATCATATCTGAAAGGCTGCCCGTGGTCTCCTTGGACTGCTGTAAGAAATTGTCACAGACCAGGAGACTTGGAACAACGGTGACCACTAGTTGGAAATCAAGGTGTTGGCAGGGTGGGCTCCTTCTTGGGGATTCTGAGGGAGGACTATCCCGGCCTCTCCCCTGGCTTCTGGCTCCGGATCTTCCTTGGTGTTCTCTCACGTGCGGACACATCCCTCCAGTCTCTGCAGTCTCCTCATGGTGTCTTCCTCGTGTGTGTGTGCATCTCTTCCCTTACGAGGATGCCAGTCCTTGGATTTAGGGCCTGCCCTACTCCAGGATGGCCTTATCTCAAGGTCCGTAACCCCATCACATCCGCAGAGGCCCCATTTCTAAAAGACTGCACATTCACAGGAACGGGGGTTAGCAAATCTCTGTTGGGGTCGCCACAGAACCTCATACCGTGTCATGATTGCCAGGCTCATCTGCCTTCTCAACAGGGGCGAGAATGAGCTGCTGGGGAGGTGGGGTTGGAGGCAGAGTGGGCAAGGTCCGGCTGCGCCAGGCTTGAGAGAGCTTGGAGGGGAGCGGGGAGACAGTGAGACATCTGGGAAGAGAAGTACAGAGAGGGCTTCGGGAAGGGGGATCTTACAGTAGCAACACTGTGTACTGCGCATCACCAGTGGAATGTTCCCTGGCCAAGTTCAAAAGACTTCCTTACAGATTTAAGTTGCATTTCGATAACCATCTGGTAGCCAGACTGGGGATTCTTTGTGACATTGTTGCCACGTAGAGAGAGATGGTCTTCTGGGCAACAGCGAGACAGCCGGTCTTATACTTTAGGAGCCGACCTGATACAACTGTTATCCCAGCAGGGTAGTATTACAAAAACCCGTGTTTTAAAAAAAATGTTTATTTATTTATTTTAAGAGGGAGACAGAGAGAGAGAGAGAATCCCAAGCAGGCTCCACACTGTCAGCACACAGCCCCACATGGGGTTCCTGAGATCATGACTTGAGTTGAAATTAAGAGTCAGATACTTAACCAACTGAGCCATCCTGGTGTCCCTGAAAAACCATATTGATTTAACTGTATTTTTCCTACGAGCCAGAAAGAGTTAATTCCAAAGAGCCAAAAGATACTGCCCAATCACCTGAAGACTCTGAATCATAAAATTCTGAGCAAGTAAGATCCTGTCCCTGCCCGACCTCATCTCTGGGAGGCCATGCTACACCCGGTAGTGTGTTCATACAGAGAAACACGTTTTCTGGAAGAGTCAAGCTTCCATCCCCACTTTCCTCTGATGAGCACCATGTTTGGCAGTCTCTGCTTGTCTTCTGGAAACTCCCTGCAGCAAACCCGATGCACCCACCGAGCAGAGAGCATGCTCTGCCTGAAGAGCAGTGATTTGACCCTGAGAGGAGAGCCACAGCTCAGTTCAACCATATTACAAAGAATTTCCTCAAGTTAGAAGCAATGGGGGTGTCATTACATGCTGTACGGAACTGGGACACAATCACAATGTCCTTATTTTATTTTATTTTTCTCCACAAAAGCAAATATTGCACGGAAGAATAGTAATTAGAAATGAATCCCCTGGATAAATCATTCCTTATATTTCCCAACTTTAATGTAGTTGATGTTCATGCATTCATCCAGCACATATTTCTTGAATTCCTACTATGTGTTAAACTTGGCTGAGCTAGTTGATCAAACACATTATTTCTCGCACTTCTGGCAGCTGAATCGGTATTTCGGTGCTCACTGGTTCTCTTTTCCTGTTTCTGTACATGGTCACATGTAGTGGACCCTGTTTCTCAAGAAGTACATTGTTAAAATCTGAATTCCCTTATTCCACTTTCCTAAAGCAATAGCAATAATGACTACAGTCAGAAGAGGTCAAGCTGATTTAATATATTAAAATATTAACTTGCTAGCCAATTTCAATGCCAACATTTAAAACCGCTAATATAAAAAGGGTTAAAAGTGACAAGAAAAATACGAAACTCAGGTACATTGTGCCCGTCAATGACCTTGGGAGCCTGTTATAAAGTCTCTTAAATTTTGAAAGGATAAAATAAATGGTTGGAGAGAGACGTTTAAAAAAATCATATGCAGTTATAACAATGGGGGCCTGTTTGTAGTAATGAACCAACCTGACGTCCATCAGCCACGCATCAGTCAACGTTAACAATGGTGACATTGTGTGCTTGAGGGACGCAGAAGGTTGTGATGTGAAAATTATCCTTCTTTCGGCTCCTTCAACCCTGGTTCCAAATTGAACCCTTGGAGAAATATTTGGTTAGGCCTGTGCTTTCAAAATAAAGTGAATGTACTTTAAAAACATTAAAATAAGTTAGAGACAATGGCTTTACCAGAACCATGTGGATTAGGTGGATTTCACTATAATTTTAGACGAAACAAGGTTAGCTTCAGGAAAGTCTCCAAAGGTAGTTTTGAAAAGTTAAACAAGACCTGCCAATGTGTTGGCATTTCACGCTGGCTGCCTGGGGGTGGATGAAGTCGTGGCTTCAAACAGGACTATTGCAGAACTATAATAAGTGACTTATTAGGACCAAGGAAAACAGCAGGTATAGAGTATGCCTAGAGTTTTTAAAGCATTTTAATGATTTGGGGGCACCTGGAGGGCTCAGTCGGTTAAGCATAGACTCTTGCTTTCAGCTCAGGTGGTGATCTCACAGTTGATGGGTTCGAGCCCTACATGGGGCTCTGCACTGACAGCTCAGAGCCTTCTTGGGATTCTCTCTCTCTCAAAATAAATAAATTAACTTTTAAAAAGGGAAAAAAGAAATTTAATGATTTTGGCTAAAATTAGCAGGAGACAAAGATGAATTTGCACAAGATCTTCCAGTAGAAGATCGAAGCAAGTTTATCATACGAGACTCAAAAAAGAGCACCTCTCTCAAGTCAAACCAAAAACAAACCAGCTGCTATGGAAGCAAAAGGGGACGGTTTTACCCAGAGTGTGGAGATTAATGACAGGGACCGGCATCCGCGGGTGTTACCTACCTCATCTCACACGGCACTTGGAAGGTCTTTATGGCAAGGTGGCTTCACTCCAGCAAGTTCAGTCCAAGGGTTTGCCTGTCTCCTGACAGCCACAGAAAGCCCATGCTCTCTACCAGGCGTCCACACCTGGGCCCTGTCTGTGGTTGTTTCTTCCAGCCTGCGGATCGCCGGCGGCGAGGCTCCCTCCTGCCCCTTTGCTTTTCTCTCTGCCCCTTCTGTCTTTTCACTCCCCCCAGCACCCAGCACATTCATTCAGACCAGGAGCCCTTGACTCATAGGAAATCTGGAAACCTCTCTCCTGTCTTTAGGAGTCTGACCCCCTTGAAGGGCGTCCACTAGTTTCTTGTGGCAGCTGTAAGAAATGACCACAGACCCTACAGCTCCAAACAGCAAGAATTTGCTCTCCTACAAGCACTGGAAGTGGGAAGTCCACCAGGGGTCACATGGTGCAAAAATCACAGTGTCACCAGGCCTGGTGGCTCGTGGGCCCCTCCGCGGGAGAATCTTTTCCGTTACTGCTCCTACGGTCTGAGTGTCTGTGTCCCTTGCCCTGAATCATATGCCGAAATCCTAACCCCCAATGTGATGGCATTAGGAGGTGGGGCCTTTGGGAGGTGATTAATCATGACCGTGGGGCCTCATGGTGAGATCAGTGACCTTATGAAAGGGACACCCTGTCCCCTCTCCTCCCAGCTCCCTCACCTTCTCTGCCATGGGGGGAGGAGTAGATGTCTGTGTCTGGATTCTCTGGCCGGTGGCGCTCGGGTCAGCGGCCCTACTGACTAAGGTGCTTGCCTTTCTCAGCTTCTGAAAGTTGCCCACACTCTTTGGCTTGGGCCCCCTTTTTCACCTCACGCTGACCTCTGCTTATGTCATCAGGTCTCCAACTGCCTCCCCTCTGTTCCGCCTCCTTTTTATAAAGACCCTTGAGCTTGCCCTGGACCCACCCACACAATCCGAGATGACCTCCCCATCCCAAACCCTTAATGTAATCACAGCTGCAGGCAACTTCGCCAGGTAAGTAACCTATGCCCCAGCTCCAGGGATCGGGATGCGGATGCCTACAAGGGCAATGCTGTTGCCCACCGCAGGAGTGCTGATTCAAAGGGGCACATGCGCCCCGCTGTTTATAGCAGCGCTTTTGTAAAATTTTTTAATTTTTTAATTAATTAATTAATTAATTAATTATTATCAGTTCTAGTAATCTTCTGGTGGATCCATTTCTATTTTTGAAACAGCTTCAAGAGAATCGGTGTTAACTCTTCTTTAAATGTTTGGTAGAATTCTATAGCAGCGCTTTTGACAATAGTCAAGTTATGGAAAGATCCCAAATGTCTATCAATTGATGAATGGAGAAAGAAGATGTGGTATATATATATATATATATATATATATATATATATATATATATACAATGGAATATTACTTGACAATCAGAAAGAATGAAACCTTACCATTTGCAACTATGTGGATGGGACTAAACGGTATATGCTAAGCAAAGTTAATCCGTCAGAGAAAGACAAATATCATATGACTTCACTCATATATGGACTTTAAGATACAAAACAGATGAACATAAGGGAAAGGAAGCAAAAATAATGTAAAAACAGGGAGGGGGATTGGGGCGCCTGGGTGATTCAGCCAGTTAAGTGTCTGACTTCAGCTCAGGTCATGATCTCACAGTTCATGAGTTCAAGCTCTGCATTGCATTTTGTGCTGACAGCTCAGATCCTGGAGCCTGCCTCAAATTCTGTGTCTCCCTCTCTCTCTCTGCTGCTCCTCTGCTCATGCTCTCTCTCTCTATCCCTCAAAAATGAATCAACGTTAAAAAAACTTTTAAAAAAAGGAAGGGGACAAAACATAAGAGACTCTTAAATACAGAGAACAAACTGAGGGTTGCTGGAAGGGACGTGGGTGGGGGTGGGTTGGATAGACATTAAAGAGGGTGCTTGTTGGGATGAGCACTGGTGTCCTATGTAAGTGATGAATCACTGAATTCTACTCCTGAAGCCATACTACACTGTATGTTAATTATCTTGGATTTAAATAAAATTATAAAAAAATAAAAAAAGTAAACCAACCCAGTCTTTTATTGGCAGAAACGAAGCAAGAGAGAAACCTTCCCCATGTGTTCACATGTCTTCTTCCTCTCAGGAGACAGCGTGTCCACACTGGCCGTTCCCTGCCGTTCACATCCCATCTACTCCTTTACACACTGGTTCTGATTCCCATGACTTTCTTGTGCTCTCCGTGTCCTCACCGTCAATCCTTCCATCTGCTCGCTGATGATACTCCACCCTGCTAAATAGTGGCGCCTACCTGTTCCGCCCCTCCCTGCAACTCAACGTCTCCAAAACAGAACCAGCTACCTCCCCGGCCTTGAGTCCCCCATGGCAGTGAGTGACCCTGCTAACGCCCAGCTCTCCAGCCAGCTCCGGAGTCACCCCCAGTGCTGTCCCCTCACTCACGCAGGGTCCCCTCATGCTAGAAACTCCCCATCTCTCACAGGGACTGCTCCACCCTCCTCTAAATGATTCCCGCCCCTCAGTCCGGCTGCTCTGAGGATTTCAGAGCAGGGATTTTTCTTGAACGTGAATCTGCTGTGTTCCTTGGACCACCGGAAGACACGGGCTGACAGCTGGCAGGTCGCAGGGGCTGAGCCCGCCGACTCCCACTTCTCACCCTGCAGCTGGGTGTTGCCGACGGGCGCCCACTCAGGCACTCTGCTACTCACACTCCCATCCCCCAAATATGCTGCTTCTCACCTCTTTACTGCAAGGCCTCTGGCCAACAGAAGGACTCTCTTCTCTCCTCTCCACCCAGCCAACGCCTACTCATTTCTTTTTAACGAAGCAGCGATCAGAAAGACAAGAGAAAAACAGAAGATGCCAACTCTCCTCCTGTGACTTCCTACTCCCTCCAATCCTCGTCACTTAAGACAAAACCCAGGTGACTCCTCTGCTCCCATCAGAGGCCGGAGCCTGACGCGAACACAGAACCAGCCCCCCGCCCGCCTCCATCGCACAGAGTTTCCTAAATGATGGGAGCATTTCAAATACTCGTCGGATCCCTAACGGAGGGGGTAGAGCTGGCGGTTCAAATTACTCTCTGATGTCCAAGCCAAGAAGGTCTAATTTACATAAATGACAGAAAATGTGTGCTCCTTTACATCAAAGCCCCGTGCCGTTTCCACACGGACCTGGCCATCTGTGAAGGGTTTGGCTAACAGGAGCCACTTCTGAAAGCACATCCGAGGGAAATTCATCAGTATATATTTCGGGAGAGACCAATTATATCCACGCGGAAAAGGGCCTCTGCTGTCACCTGTACCACCACTTTGTTCTCTGCAGGCCAGAGCAGATGGGTGCTGTGGAAGTTGACTCCCTCAAGGTGACTCAGCTCATCGTGGGACCACAGACACAGGTGGTGGATGTCACTTGCCCAGCACCTGTTCTTTCCGACGGCAGTCTTCACCCTCATCACAATGTAGACAAGAAAAGTCAACTGAGATTTAGAAACTGATCCCAAAGAGCAGCTCGCCAGCTCCGTGATCCTGGGGGAGCTGCCCGTGTAAGTGCGGTAGCACATGTATCCCCAGGGGATAGAGATGTCTTTCCCACCAACCTCAGGGGCTTGTCCCGTCCACCATTATTTGTCTATTCCAACAGGCACTCCTCTTGCTGGGGGTTGGGCCCTGCGCTGTGTGGTGTAATCCAACTAAATAAAATGTGGTCCCACCAGGAGCCTCCAGATCCGTCTCCCCACCTTGGGGAACCCCACATTGCTCCTGGTACACACCAGAAGTGCCCTGGCTAAGGTCTGCTTTCAAAGATGCTCCTGGCGGGGAGAAGCTGGGCTGTGCCTCTGACACCAGTGCTCCCCAGGCGCTCTTAGACAAGACCGTTGTCCAACCCTGAACCGCAAATAAGAGCCACCCCCTGTCCTGGAGATGCTTCCTCAGGGTCTCAGGTGCAGGAGAGAGAGAGTGCTCCCCCACCTGCCCACACAGGGGAGGGTGGGTGCCTCCTTGCTGTCCAATATGGTGTTCATTCAAGAAGGAGCAAGAATTTTTTAAAAACTGTGAAAATATAATCTCAGAGTGCTCTTTCCACTTTGTCCTTTGATCTGAAGCTAGAAAATTAGTAAGAGTGGCTTTTTCAATTCAGAGGGCAGAGTTCAAGTGGGGAGTGAGGCCAACATGCTAGTTTCTGCCTCCATCTTGGAGAGATGCTCCCCAACTGGTTAGAAGAACAAATTCTGTTTAAATCAAGGGTTCAGGCTTTTTTCCTAGGCCTTACCCCCACCCCCCCACCTCCTGCCAAGCATATGTGACTCTCTTCACACATGGAGCATCTGAGATTTTCAGTTATTGAAAGGAAGCTCAGAGCGAGGTACTTCCTTGAGGAGCCCAGTGAGGTTTAGGCTACAGGTTCTGTGTCACCCCTGGCACTGATGAACATTTCCAATACATCGGCTTAAATCTGGGTGTTCTAGGTGGATTTGGTGGTGAGCAGGGGCATGGCGAATGCAAGAGAAATAAATAAATAGAGGCGTGAGCGAAGAGAGATGGTAGGTCTCAGGTGCTCCCACCCAGAGGACCATGTTTCTTGCAGTGGTTTATACAAGCAGCCAGCGGGCAGGCAGGTCCAGCGTCCGGCTCCTTCATCTGCTCTGGCCAGGCCCCTCCGCTGCTGCGCACCCCCACCTCCCCACCCCCGTAGGGTCCCGATGGCGTTCCCTGGCCTCCCAAGGGGATGCGCTTCCCTAGTGTCTTCTGCATCTGCTCCCAGCCCCCATGGTTGAACGGGGCTCTTCTTGTTGGCTTCCTTCTTCTCTGCACGGCCCAACTCCTGTTGCCTCCTAGCACTCTGGCAAACGAAGTTTGTGAGGTCATGATTTCCCCACATCTGGAGAGATTTCTTCCCCCAGTTCCAATTCATGGGACGGACATGACCGTTAGGCTGGTCTCTCTGCTGCCTTTCGAAGCCTCTTAGTGTGGCAAGGCAGTCAATGGTGGTCACCTGGACACCGAGCTGAAGGATGGCATGTGCATGAAATCGTACCAATGCACCACGTACAGTGACAGAGACGGCACCCCTGGTGGGCTGGGCCGTCCTGTGATATTGCACCTGGAGTCACTATCACCCCTAGATTTATGCCTCAGATTCTATATCATGTGGTGCCACTTAATTGCAGAAAGAATCATGGAGGGTGCAAGCATGCTCCAGGGCTATCACTCACTGTGCACCTTAATCCTCAGTGCGGGCTCCGTGAGCAGGGACGTCTACTCCTCTCGCACCAGGCTTTCTTCGGAATTCACCAGCCGGGAGTGTCGGGCAAGGACAGCCACAGACACCCCCCCGCCCCCCCATGGGTCCTCCCAGCACTTACATCTTTACTTCCCTACGAACATACACTTAACGTCCCCTTCCTCAGACCAAAACGAGGCAGCTGGTCAACCTGGCATTGAAGGGAGGTGAAGCCCACGAGAGAAGATAATGAGAATAGGAAACAGTCTTCAGAGCCCCAGATCCAGAAACGTATTTACTTCTCGCCTTTCTAGAGACATTCAAAACAACTCCCGAACGTCAGAAATCCATCTGGAATAATCGAAACTGAAACGTGGACGGCGTTACGTTGCGCTAATCCGCTTCCAGTGGTGTGAATGCTTCTCAAAGCCGACTGCTACACGGGCTGCCTTATTTAAGGACCGGAATGCTAAGGTTCCCTCGGGGGAGGAGACAGTTTTGCCACTAACTGTGGCAGCCCCCCCTTCCTCCTTTTGTCCCGAGGTGGCCTGGCTGTGGTCCAGGCTCTCCCGAGCTCTCAGCCAGCGGGAGCAGTACCCGCTCGGTCTGCTCCCAGCACAGCACAGCCTTCATCCCACACCTGCCGAGTCTCCAGGAGACAAAAAGGGGATAAAGAACACGTCCTGTTTTGTTCCTGTGCGGTGATGGCTCAATTCTCATAGTTTATGGGAATAAAATAGGCATGGCTGTTATACCTGAAAAGAAGGAAGAGGAATCCTTAGCAATTTGTCCACAAATAGAACCATCGGAGAAAGCGTCCGAACCGAGGGCCCCCAGGGGAAGTGGTGTCAGGAAGGCAGCTGTGGCTGGGCAGCACCAAGCTCTGGGAATCGCTTCTCCTAAGAACGAGAGCACTCAGGGGCCGCACCAGGATGGCCCTCCTGTCTTCTCCCAGACCCTAAGCTCCTCCTGCTGATCAGGTTCCATAGCGAGTTCATTTATTTGCCTCATCGCGAAGGCTTGAGATGGTAGAGATGTGAGGGCGTAAAGTGAGGACAGCAGTTTTCCACGTGTGGGCCGTGGACCTGCGGCAATACCAGAACCCCAGGTGCTTTCACGTTATAGTATCAAGTCATCAAAACGATTTTCTTAATGCGATATGCAGATGCTATTTGCCTTTTTTCACTGAGTTGACTTTTGCATTGATGGTGCAGAAGCATTAATAGGTGTATGAGTCTCCAGAGAAATAGAACTAACACTGTGTGTGTGTGTGTGTGTGTGTGTGTGTGTGTGTGTGTGTGTGAGAGAGAGAGAGAGAGAGAGAGAGAGAGAGAGAGAGAGAGAGAGAGAGTGTGTGTAGAGACAGGAAGACAATGTTCTTTGGTGGGATAATACAAACATATGTAACGTATATTAGATGGACACATGTAGATAATACACACACACAAGAGAGAGATGTTAAGGAACTGGTTCACATGATTGTGGGGATTAACATGCTCAAAATCTGGGCAGTTCAACAGGCTGGAGACCCAGGGAGGAGTGAATGTTGCAGCTTGAGTCTGAAGGCAGCCTGGAGGCAGAATTCCCTCTGCCCCTGGGGACCTCGGTCTTTTCTTGTAAGCCGTCAACTCATTGGGTGAGGCCCACCCACATCATAGAGGGTCACGTGCTTTACTCCATGTTCACTGATTTAATGTTAATCTCATCTAAATAATCCCTAGACTGGTTTTTGATGAGGCAATGGGGAAACATAGCTTAGCCAAGTCGACACATAAAATCAGCCATCACAGCAGGTAAAGCTGCTGGTGCCTCAGCATAAATGAAGGTCATGACATCAAATTGGACAGTAGTCATTGGCTCTGTCATTTCGGTGTGCTCAAGGGGAAGAAAGAGAAAGCAAGCAACCAAGCAGAAAGGCAGGAAGAAAGGAAAGGAAGGAAGGAAGGAAGGAAGGGAGGGAGGGAGGGAGGGAGGGAGGAAGGAGGAAAGGAAGGAAGAAAGAAAGAAGGAACAGAGGAAGGCAAGCAGGAAGGAATGAAGAAAGGAAAGAAGGAAAGAAAGTAAGGAAGGAAGATAAAAGGAAGGAAAGAAGAGAAGGAAGGAAAAAAGGAAAAAGAAAGAAAGAAAGAAAGAAAGAAAGAAAGAAAGAAAGAAAGAAAGAAAGGAAGGAAGGAAGAAAGGAAGGAAGAAAGAAAAAGAGAGAAAGAAAGATGAAGAAAAGAAGGAGGGAAGGAAGGAGGGAGGGAGGAAGGAAGAAAGGAATGAGGCAGGGAGGGAGGGAGGGAGGAAAACAGAAAGCCAGTTTCACGTAAGAGTATCACTGATGAAATGCAGAAAATAATTAATCTTATTAACCCCCAACGCTTGTGAGCACTCCCTTCGCACCCGTGTGACCTGGCGGGAAGGACATGGGACACCCTGCCGTGCGAGGCTCAGTGCTCGTGGCCCAGCGGGCACTCATGTGACTGCGTGGCCAGTGCGACAGCACATTCGACCCTTCAGGGGACACCGCCTCTACCTGAGGGACACCTGGCAGGTGAGGTAGTTTCAGACTTGAGTGCAGAGGGGAGGGTCCCTCCCAGGCACCACAAACCAGTACTAGGATGCACGGCTCAGAGCTGTTGTAAGTAACAGAACACGAACGAGGCCTGTTAGGGACGGGGGAACGTTCTCTGAGGTGGCGTCGGGTTGTCCTTTTACCGAATCCCAGGAAAGGCAAGAGAGCATCTGAGTCTCCGGGAGACGTGGAAACGGCGAGCCAGGCGGCCGTGGCCCCTGTGTGCTCTCTCTGCGTCTCCCTGTGCACTGGGCCATCTTCCTGCAGGCCCTCCTCACCCCGTGCCCACGTGGCTGCTGACAGCCGGGAACTCACGGTGCTAGAAAAAGCTTCTACAGCTCCAGTCTGAAAAATTCTAGAGAAGAATTTGACTTGCCCTGTTTAGGAATGATGGCAATCCCCGGACAGATCATTGAATTTTTTTTTTAATGTTTATTTATTTTTGAAAAAAAGAGAGACAGAACTCAAGCAGGGGAGGGACAGAGAGAGAGAGAGGGAGACACAGAATCTGAAGCAGCTCCAGGCTCTGAGCTGTCAGCAGAGCCCAACGTGGGGCTCGAACTCACACAGCTAGAAATCATGACCTGAGAGGAAGTGGGACGCTTAACCACCTGAGCTCCCCAGGCGCCCATGTGAATAGATAATTTAAAGACAAATGTGTGTGTGGATGGGATCACCAGGTACGGACATGGTCATCGGTGCGCATCGTGTCTGAGCATCCTTTTCGGAGAAGGGAGAGTCCCAGAGGGCAAGGCAGTGCCTGTGTGCCTGCGCTGGGAACGGAAGAGGGTCGCTGAGCCTCAGGGAGCCGGTCCTGACTCAAATTAGTTAACTGACAGTCCCTTTGTGTTAGCTCTCATTGTCAAGTTACAGCTTGTAGTCAACTGAGCTACGTGGAATTAAGCAGAAGCTTCTGCGTCCATGGTGGGGGTACCTAGTGTCCCTTGGGAGCCAGCATAGCGGTGGCAGTGGCATTAGAGAGAGAGAGACCCCACTGCAAGGTCAAAGACAAGAGTCTGTGGTTCAGGTGTCCCTCATCCAGCCCCGACCCCGGGGCCCCTCTCTGTAGAGCCAATCTTTCATTCTCTGTGGAAGAATGAGGGAGGAAGGAGCTCCTTTAGTTGGCCGTGGGCGGGCACGGGCGGGAGACCCTTTGCGGTCTACACTGGCAAGAGCGTGGAGGCCACTTGACAGTGAATGATAGGGAGGAAGAAGTGTGTCTGAGTGGGCCCTGATTCACATGCCGAGCCACTCTCTGGCTGGCTCTGACTGCTTCGCAGGAAAAGTGGAGGGCGAGACATGTTTGAGGAGAAAATCGTAAGTTCAGTGGAGAGCGCGTTGCATCTGAGGCACGTGTGACATCCGAGCAGGGACGTCCTATGCTCGTCTGGAAACCTGGGGAGAAAGCTCCAAAGAAGGGTCTTCCTGGAGGCCCGGTCAAGATGGCTGCATACACCCGGTGCGCAAACCACCGGCGTGGAGCCAGCGGAGACCATCGCTGCCAGCTGCTCTCGTCCCCCCAACAGCGGCCGGCAGAGTCCAGAATCTTCTCCATCCTTGCCACGGAGCCCTGTGATCAACACAAAGTGTTCTCATCTTTCGCCCCTCCTGTCTGTTCCCAGCCGCACTCACCAAGCTGTATCCTGGGCTTCTTACTCTGGCTCCTGCAACGACTCACTTTGCCTCACTGGTAACCGGGCCTCTGGGCGCCAGGCCACCTAAGGACCATGGGTGCCACGCCACGTCTGCAGCATCTCCCCACCATGCTTCGGACCCTCAACCCCGTTCCTGGGCGACCTCCTTCCTTCCCATCCCTTCCGTCATTTCCCCTCTGCTGAGCACCGTGGACTCAGGTTCCCGGCAGCCTGACTCCCCCTGCGCCCCCCATGATCTCTGACACCTGTTCTGTGAATTCAGCTCAGCGTCTTCCCACGTGTGACTTCCGCCAGGACCGTCCTTGTACTTGCAGGGCGCGGTCTCTCCCTCCCCTCCTTATGCATCCTTGTCTCCGGGACCTTCCCTGGACACACTGTGCAAAGGGACACCTGGGCATTTGCCCTCTTCTCACCTTCTCCACTCGAGTATCAGCCCAGCGACTGCGGGCATTTGTCTGCTTTATTCCCAGCCTTCTCTGCTTTCCTTAAAGTGGTGCCTGGCACGGAGCAGGGGCTCGGGAAGTGCTTGCTGAATAAGTGAATTTGCTCGCCAAGTCTCCTCTTTCCTCTCCAGGTACAAGCAAGGGTCCTTCAAACATACCTTCTATTTTATTTTATTTGATTGCATTTTATTTTATTATTTATTTATTTTAATGTTTATTATATTTCAGAGACAGAGAGAGAGAGAATCTGAAACAGGCTCTAGGCTCTGAGCTGTCAGCACACAGCCCGACGTGGGGCTCGAACTCACAAACCATGAGATCATGACCTGAGCCGAAGTTGGATGCTCAACCAACTGAGCCCCCCAGGTGTCCCAAACATGCCTTTTAAAGTCTCATTCTTACATGACTGCCTTGTCCCCTTTCTCTCCCAACCCCAGAGGATCCTCGCTTAACTAATTCCCGTGTCTCTGGGAGAATCTGGACAGGGAGTCAGCACATTTGACTGTTTTATTTCAGGGTGACACAGACTTGGGTTCATTCAGTCAAGTCAGAGAAGACCTCTGTTCCCGCACTGGGAAAGTCTCAGGTCGGTGCCCGCAGAGGAAGGAGGGAAGGAAGGGGATGGAGACATTTTATAATCGATCAGCATTTTAATTCCAACAGTTGAAGCAAGTTTAACAATGACTGCAATGCATGTATATCACAGACACTTTGAAAAGTACAGAAATTTAATTTATTGATTGATTTTATTTGATAAACACTTAAGTAATGCTTATCCTGTGCTGGACACTATTTTAGGAGGTTTTTTCCTAACAATCGTATAAGCAGATACTATTATTATCTCGTTTTCTTTTCTTTTCTTTTTTTTAAGATAGGGAAATGCAGACACAGAGAGGTTGAGTCATTTGCCTGAGATCACACAGCCAGTATGTGTAGAGGTGGGATTTGAACCTGAAGTTTGGCTCTGGAATCTATGCCCTTAAACACTATGTGAAAATAGCATAACAGATAATGTACAAACACACAAGTGTTGACATTTGGGTATTTTTCCTCTTCTCTATGGGCTTTTGTTTTCTTTTCTCTCTCTCAGCAATTTCTGGCTCATATTGTAGATAGCTGTTTTGTTCATAAGTAACTTAATTCATAAGATATTACAGAATTAACATTTTTCCACGTCATCAAATAATTTTCAAAATAATACTTTATGGGTGCCTGGGTGGCTCAGTTGGTTGAGAGGGCAACTATTTTTTTTTTTTTTTTTTTGAGAAAGAGAGAGTAAGAGGGGCAGAGAGAGAGAGAGAGTCCCAAGCAGGCTCCATACCGTCAGCAAGGAGCCCAGGGTGAGGCCTGAACTCAGCAAATTGTGAGATCATGACCTGAGCTGAAACCAAAGTCAGACACTTGACTGAGCCACCCAGGTGCCCCAAAAGTCCCACTCTTGATCTGATCTCAGCTTAGGTCTTGATCTTAGGGTTGTGAATTCAAGTCCAGCAATGGGCTACACGCTGGACATAGAGCCTAGTTTATTTATTTTTTATGTTTTTAATGTTTTATTTATTTCTGAGAGAGAGAGAGAGAGAGACAGCATGAGCAGGGGAGGGTCAGAGAGAGAGGGAGACACAGACTCTGAAGCAGGCTCCAGGCTCTGAGCTGTCAGCACAGAGCCCTATGCAGGGCTCGAACCCACGAACCGTGAGATCATGACCTGAGCCGAAGTTGGACGCTCAACCGACTGAGCCCCGTAGGTGCCCGGAGCCTAGTTTAAAATAAGTAAATGAGGGACGCCTAGGTGGCTTGATCAGTTAAACATCCAGTTGGCTCAGGTCATGATCTCATGGTTTGCTGCAGTCCATCCAGTAACTTGAAGGGCGGTATTCGTGCTTGTAAAGAAAGAGCGCGTTCATCAGAATGGGAGCAGGAGAGGGACAGCCTCCAGAAAGGAAGATGGCCTCAGACACTGCCTGGGGAGGGACGGCTCTGGAAGCCTCATGCACGGCACAAAGCGGGGCCTCTCTGTGTTAGGCAGGTGGGGCTCCCTGCTGGCGGCTGGGCCCAGCTGATGCCTCAAAGCTTCCAGCCGTTCTTGGTCCACTTGCGGGGTTCTGGGTCCTCAGGACACTGTGTCCCGAGCAGTTAGACAGGCAAGAGGCTTACTTGGGGCAGGGGTGGGGGGGTGGCGGGGTGGAGGAGGAGGAAAGGGAGAGGCTGTGTGGATGAACGGGACACAGAGCACAAGCAGCCGGGGAGGAGCTCCTGGACATCGGGCTCCCATGCACGCGGGGCAGGGCTCCCATGCACACGGAAGGTGGCTGTTATGCACACGAAGCGGGGCTCTCATGCACACGGAACGTGGCTGTTATGCACACGGGGCGTGGCTCCCAGGCACACAGGGCAGGAGCAGGGAGGCTTGAGTAGGAAGGGGCCTCGCACTGAAACGCTTGGCCAGGGAGCCCCAGTGCGGAGACGGCCTGAGAGCCGCCCTGCGTTGGGCAGAAACGGCCTGGCTCTTGTACCCAACCCCGGGGGGCCCGGGAGAGTGAGGCCCGCCTGCTGGGCGCTGCCACCCAGCCACACACTTTGCTGCTGGTTTCTCTCCTCAGGACGGCTCACAGGCAGAGGGGCCGGGAATCAGGAAGCCCGGGGAAGCCCGGGGGCCCTCTCTCCCTCCCCTCTGACCCGGCCTGAGCTGCCTGGACCTGGTTGTGCCCCGTTTCTGTGCAGCCTCTCCCCGGAGTGCTCTGGACCGCATGAGGGGGCCGTGGTGAAAACGAAGATGCAGCTAATGGAAAAGCAGAGGCATCCGGAAGGTGTCAGGGAAGACGACACATCCTGGTGACGTCTTCCCCGTGTGTAGAACTGGCAGGATTGAAAAGCCTCGGCCCTGTGAATCACTACCTGTGGCTAATAGCTTTTGTCGGTTTTCTTTTCTCTTTCAAGGGCGTTGGTCAAATTTCTACTGTCTTGCATAGAAAGGCAGTTTTCCAGTGCTGGCCGGGCTGTGAGGGCTGCCACGGCTTTATATTGTGGTTCCTCCTGCAGTTACTCGTGCAGTGCACCGCCTGGAGCGCTGTGCCCTGCTGCCCTGCGCCACGGGCAGCCGGGGCCTGAGCTGAGGTGAGCTGTGTCACAGCTGAGTCACAGCTGTGGCGGCGTCTTTCAGCTTCGAGGGTGAGGACACATGCTGAGAGCCATGGCGGCAGCTGCATCTTTCCAGAAAGGGGAGGTAGCTCTAGGCAGGTGAACCGATATCACTTCCATACCCTGTGCTTTCCTCTGTCCTTGTCTCTTAGTTCATGGGCTTTCATCTGTTTTGGGGTCCCAGGGGGTTACTGTCAGGTTTGGTCCTCCTGGGCCCCACTGGAATCTGCCATTTGCTGCAGATAATGAATCCTGAGTCAGACAGAGAGGGAGACACAGAATCCAAAGTAGGCTCCAGGCTCCGAGCTGTCAGCACAGAGCCCGACGCGGGGCTCAAACCCACGAACCGTGAGCTCATGACCTGAGCTGAAGTCGGGCGCTTAACCGACTGAGCCGCCCAGGCGCCCCTCTAATTCTCCAAGTTTGCTTGGATTTCAGCAAAGATGGCCAGCCTACCCATAGCCTGTGACTCATCAGTGTCTCTGCCATGATTTTATGTAAAAAGGAACCCAACATGCCCACTGATTCCTTCATCTGGAGTTACAGTGCCCCGCATCTTTGGTCAAAAATGAAGAGGCAGTGCCTAATGGGCAAAGATACACGTCCTAGGGGCAGGTACAAGTGAGCTGGGGACACTCAGGACTTCTATTTTATAAGGATCTTCTCAAGGCTGTGTCTTCGTCCATTCGGGCTGCGGGAACAGAGTAGCAGAGACAGCGTGGCTGAAACAACAGAGGTTTACCGCTCCCAGTGCTGGAGGCCGCGGACGTGTGAGATCGGGCCCCTGTGTGGCTGCATGAGCTTGATCTTCGGGTGGCCGACCTTTCGTGTGTCCTCACAGAGGGGAGAGGTGGGGAGATCTGTGGGGTCTCTTTTGTAAGAGCATGAATCCCATTCATGGGGGCTCCACCCTCGGGACCTGATCACCTCTCAGAGGCACTCCCTAAAACCACCACCCTCAGCGTGGGGACGTCAGCATGTGAATTTTTGTTGGGACACAGCCGTCCAGACCACAGCAGTCTGGGTTTACCATTGTTGCCAAAGGTGGTGTTCTTTTCCCAGGAAATATTAAAACTATGTCCTTTTCTCAAGCCTTCGGCTTGCTCTTTCATCTTTGACCACATCAGACTTGAAGCTGATGGCTGGGAAAGCCATTTTGTTTGGCAAATCCGTTTCGTTTCCTACAATATCTTGCCTCGTGACAATGCAACGAGGAAGTCGATGTAACATTGTTGGACGCTCGGGTCTGGGACTTGCTCCTCCTATCAGGTCCCGCTGGGGAGAACGAGAGAGCCCACATGTGCACTGAGCTGGTGACTCGAGATTGGCCCACCCTGGGTGTCCTCTGCTCTGCTGCGCTTGCAGGCTGACCTGCATGGTGGTCTTCCCAGCGCCTCTGTCCACTGGCTTCCAATGGGGGTCACTGATAGGAGGCGGGGCTAAAGACTTGAGCGAGGAAGGGGAGGAAGAGGTTTGGAAGTGCCTTCTGGTGAGTCCGCAGGTGGTCAGTAGCCTTCTTGTCTGCCTGCATCTCCGAAGGTGCTTCTTTTATTGAACTCTCTTCCAAGAGACCGATGAGAAGTTGAAGGCACTTCTGCTCTAATCTTGAGGGGGGCAGACTTCCAGTGAAAAGAGCCAATCCCTTCTACATGCCGGGGATCAAGTACTAAGCAATAAGCACCTTGGCATTACACACAATGCCTTACTTTCGTCTCACAGCAACCCCTTGGGTTTCGAAGCCATTTGGCAGAGGGGACAGGGAAGGCTGAAGCCCGGGGTCTCTGACTCTAGACCACATCCAACCATACTTGTGCTTGGCCTCTATGATTCTTCCACGGCCTGAGTTTTCTTTGATTTCCTCAATGAGATTCCCCGTTTTCTTCATAGCCATGAATAGCTAAGTGGATATCATTTTGAAATATTGAAGTCTAATGAAGTATTTATACAGTTCAGATATGTGGAACAAAGGTGTCATTTTTGGTCATTTATCTCATGAGCTTCTCAAATCGATTAACATTTGTATTAAACTGTTCAAATGGCCCAGCTTCACTTTTCACAGGAGCAGACCTGGTACACACTGGACTTTGCTCTGTGAAGTTGTAAACAAATAACAAGGGGCATTCCTGAATCTCATGGAGGTATTTGGATAAGAGTTGTTTTACGAGGTTAACGAAACAGATTCGAAATGTGCTACACTGGGTGACATGGCTGCTCAGTTGGGGAAGCGTCTTACTCTTGGTTTCCGATCAGGTCATGATCTCATCATGGTCCGTGGGTTTGAGCCCCACATCCGGTTCTGCACTGATGGTGGGAAGCTTGCCTGGGATTCTCTCTCTCCCTCTCTCTCTGACCCCTCTCCTGCTCATACTCACTGTCTACCTCAAATTAAAAATAGACTTTTAAAAAATAATATAAAATGAAATATATGTATAATATGCCATCCATCTGGTCAAAGTTAAAAGCAGACTTTACTCATATGCTTTCTTAGTATAATTTATTTCTGAAAATTGTTTTTATAAATTGGTCAATCATAAATGTTTTATTTTATTATTAAAAAAAATTTTTTTTGAGAGAGAGACAGAGACAGAGTGTGAGCAGGGGAGGGGCAGAGAGAGATGGAGACACAGAATCTGAAGCAGCTCCAGGCTCTGAGCTGTCAGCACAGAGCTTGACATGGGGCTCGAACTCACAAACCGTGAGATCATGACCTGAGCTGAAGTCAGATGCTCAGCCAACTGAACCACCCACGTGCCACCTAATCATAAATGTTTTAAACACTGGGTTCTTTTTTAGTTTAAACAACAGGTATTTATATTCTTTTGTATTGAAAGATAATACTTTCTATTTTTTGGTGATATTGGGTCCTCATTTGAATGTGTTATTTATATTGAAGTGATGGCTTATACTTCCCTTTTCACAAATTGCCTTTAAAGTTGAAACCAACATAAACAGGAAAAGGAAGCTCCATAGCACCTTCTCTAAACGTGTTCTTGTTTTCAAACCCATCATGGGTGACATGACACTTAACACCCAAATTTGTCACAACATGGCAAGAGGTGACACACTGTACTTTGGCTTTTAGCTCTGCCACCGAGACGAACTTACATATGATAAGCCTGTTTCTCTTCACTGGAACAACCTTTTCTGTTTTTGTCATGCATTGTTTATTGTGGCGAAGTGCACTTAATAGAAAATATGCCATTTTAGCCTCTTTGGGTGGACAGGTCAAGGGCACCAGGCATACGCACACTGCCGAGCGACCGTCAGCATGCAGAGTCTGTTTGCAGACTTCCCTCTCCCTCACTGAAGCTCCCCTCCCTGGGAGCAGCGGGGTTTCTTTCTTTTTCTTTTTTTTTTAATGTTTATTTTTGAGAGAGAGAGAGTGAGAGAGTGAGACAGACAGACAGACAAAAAATGAGTGGGGAGGAACAGAGACAGAGACACAGAATCCAAAGCAGGCTCCAGGCTCTGAGCTGTCAGCACCGCGCCCGCCACAGGGCTCGAACCCACAAACAGTGAGATCAGGATCTGAAGTCGGACACCTAACCGACTGAGCCCCCCAGGTGCCCCTCTTTTTCTTTTTTACAAGTTATTTATTTTTGAGACAGAGTAAGAATGAGAGTGAGCAGGGGAGGGGCAGAAAGAGAGGGAGACAGAGGATCCAAAGCGGGCGCTGTGCTGACAGCAGAGAGCCCCATGTGGGGCTTGAACTCACCAACTGTGACATCATGACCTGTGCTGAAGTCAGATGCTCAAACGACCGAGCCCCAGGGTCCCCCAGCAGCAGTGGTTTTAAAGCTTGATTCTGCATTCAGTGCAGAGTCACTCATAACAGCAGGGGTGGCTCGGGCAGTCAATGAGCACACTGTCCTTGTCCAACTCGTTGAGGAAACAGGAACGCGGGAGGTCAAGGTCATGGTCCTTTAGTATGCCAGCAGAGGATCCACCTGTCCCTGTCACAACCTGTGACCCCGCCATCTGGAGGCAGTGTACAACTGGCTACCATCGAACTATCCAGAGTCTCTCTGTTCGTGGCACCCACTGTGTCACAAGAATGTCACCTCTTTGTCATAGGACTTGCCAAAACCGAGCTAACATCCCCCTGTGATCTTTATCCCTAAGCTCTGACAGTTTCTCCCGATCTAATAGATCAGGAATCTTGCCTTTTTTTTTTTAAGATGTCTTTTTTTTCCCATGGGGAGAAGAAGGGGGAAAATAGTAGGGGAGAGGGAGGGAGGCAAACCATGAGAGACTCTTGGATGCTGAGAACACACTGAGGGCTGATGGGGGTGGGGGGAAAGGAATGGGGGGTGATGGGCATGGAGGAGGGCACTTGTGGGGATGAGCACTGGGTGATATATGGAAACCAACTTGACAATAAACTATTAAAAAATTAGAAATAAAGATTCCTTTTTTTAAAAAAAAAGTTTATTTTGGGGCGCCGGGGTGGCTTAGTTGGTTAAGCGTCCGACTTTCGCTTAGGTCATGATCTCGCGGTTCGTGGGTTCGAGCCCCGCGTCGGGCTCTGTACTGACAGCCAGCTCGGAGCCTGGAGCCTGTTTCAGTCTGTGACTCCCTCTCTCTCTGACCCTCCCCTGCTCACGCTGTCTCTCTCTCTCCTAGAAATAAAAAATAAATAAATAAATAAAGATAAAAAAATAAAAAGAAGTTTATTTTGAAAGAGACAGAACATGAGTGGGGGAGGGGAATAGAGAGAGAGATGGGAAGAGAGAGAGAAAATTCCAAGCAGGCTCTGCACTGTTAGCACAAAGCTTGGCTCGGGGCACAAACCACAAAACCGTGAGATCATGACCTGAGCCAAAACCAAGAGTCAGACGCTTAACCGACTGAGTCACCAGGCGCCCCATTTTTAAATATGCTTTTGACACAACTTCCTCTTCGTGAGTCCATGCTGGCTCTTAAATGCTATTTTTTTGCTCAGAAGCACATCTGCAGGGTCTGTGTGACCCAGGGCATTGGAGGACCCACATGTCTCTGCTGTAAAATGGCAGGTAATGGTGTCCTCTTCATGACTGAGACCGTGTCTGAATGCGGAGCCTCCTCCAACACTGCCCACTGGCCGGCGCGGTCTGATACAACCCTCCTCCGTCACCATCCGTCACCCTTCCACACCCTGGCACCGCCTGATACGCTCTGGGCTGCCTGCCAGACCGGTAGGCATCTCTGGACCCTTCCAGCTGTCTCCATTCCCTGTAATTCTTCTGTGGTGGCGTCTCTTCTGAATTTTCTGGGAGGCTCGGGTTCACTGTTTCTCAGCCAGCTTTGTGTGTCTGACTTATTCTCATAGCACCTACCACTTGCTGGATATTGTTGTAAACTTCCAATCTCAGCACAATCTTTTGGGCTAAGTAGTACTTACCAACCTTCCTTTTCAGGCGAGGAGGAGTTGATCGTGGAAAGGCTAAGTAACTGCAAAGAATGGGGACCCCTTGAGGCTCCAGCGCCCCTGCTTCAGCCTTGTGCTCCGTGGGGACGCCTGAACACACCCGATGTGTGTTGGCATTTGTATGAGATGTCTTCCTGTCTCATCTAAAGTCTTTTGAGATACAATGTTTAGCCTTGCTGGCAAGCTGATGATTTATTAGATGTTGTCACTTACATGAAGAGATTTCCAAGAGGCACCTGGGTGGCTCAGTTGGTTGGGTGACCAACTTCAGCTCAGGTCCTGATCTCATGATTTGGGGGTTCAAATCCCACGTCAGGTTCTGTGCTGACAGCTCAGAGCCTGGAGCTGCTTCAGATTCTGTGTCTCCCTTTTTCTCTGCCCCTCCCCTGCTCACACTCTGTGTCTATCTCTCAAAAATGAATAAACATTCAAAAAACCTTCCTTTGGATGCTCACACGATGGAAACCCCCAGCGCTGTGGTTACAAAATAGTATAGCCGGTGCTTTCCTCTGACCGGGTACAGGAAAGCCCCTCTGTTCTCCTCCACCACGTGCTCTTTGTGATTTTGTGGGCGTTCAGATTGTCACGGTTCCTCTGGGCACCAGACACCACAACTTAATCTCCTCAATTAAATATTGGATTTCGAATAAGGCAACAGGAAGCGTCATAAGGCCCGAAGGAGACGTATTCATATCCTTGATCTAAAATTCTAAGTGCTCCATGCTAGGAATGTACCCAAGGGACACAGGAGTGCTGATGCACAGGAGCACATGCACCCCAATGTTCATAGCAGCACTCTCCACAATACCCAAAACATGGAAAGAGCCTAAGTGTCCATCAACGGACGAATGGATCAAGAAGATGTGGTTTATCTATACGATGGAATACTCCATGGCAATGAGAAACAATGAAATCTGGCCTGTGTAGCAACGTGGATGGACCTTGAGGGTGTTATGCTGAGCGAAATAAGTCAGGCAGAGAAGGACAGATACATATGTTTGCATGTATAGGAGGATTAGGAGGAACTTAACGGAGGACAAGGGGGAGAAGAAGGGGGAAATGGTGGGGGAGAGGGAGAGGAGGCAAACCATGAGAGACTCTTGAATGCTGAGAACACACTGAGGGCTGATGGATGTGGGGGGGGAGGGGGGAGATGGGCATGGAGGAGGGCACTTGTGGGGATGAGCACTGGGTGTTATAGGGAAACCAACTTGACAATAAACTATTTGTAAAAATAAATAAATAAATAAATAAGTAAAAAAAAAAAAAGAATCATGATTTAAGAAAAAAAATAAAATTCTAAGTGCCCCGGATGTAACGCCCGCACCATCTCCCGTCTGCCCTCGGTTGCAGGCGAGAGTGAGGGCGCTGCATCCTGGGATCACCTTGCAAGGAACCAGTCACAGTCCACTAATTTGCAAAGCTGTAACAACAGCTGGGGCATAATTGTTGCTCCCTATCCTTCTCACTAATGTTTTTTCCCCCAGCAATTATTCTCCAAACACTGAACTTAAATGCATCGGGTGTATTTTCTCAAGAATTTATTTTTCCTTTGAATCAGTTTAAATAGAGGCTTACATCGAAAGGCACTGAAATTCAGTCTCCCTGTAAGAAGCGATTCCACAGAAAGATCGACATCAGTACTTGCTATATAAATGCAACCATTCAGGGAGATCTTTAGTAAGTTCAAAGAAATTACTGGAGTTTTAAAAACCTCTTCAGTCTTAAAGTCTTGGCTCTCACAAAGCACAGGCTAAAATCCAAAGCTTCAGGTAAACAGACTTCTTCTTCTTCTTCTTCTTCTTCTTCTTCTTCTTCTTCTTCTTCTTCTTCTTCTTCTTCTTCTTCTTCTTCTTCTTCTTCTTCTTCTTCTTCTTTTTGGTGAGAGAGTATGGGCAGGGGAGGGGCAAAGAGAGAGAAAGAGAATTCCGAGCAGGCTCCACACCCAATGCAGAGCCCATCATGGGGCTTGATCCTATGATAGTGAGATCATGACCTGAGAGGAAATCAAGAGGCAGACACTTAACTGACTGGGCCACCCAGGTATCCCCAAAATAGATATTTTAATTGGTCTGGGGCTTCGAGGGGTTGATGAGCACTGGATAGCTCTGGTTACATTTTGATAAATCATGTGTCTCCACCAGATGCAGCCTCTTCTTTCGTGTTGCCTTCTGTTTCATGTTTTATTTATTTCTGAGAGAAATAGACAGTGTGAGCAGGGGAGGGTTGGAGAGAGAGGGAGACACAGAATCTGAAACAGGCTCCAGGCTCTGAGCTAGCTGTCAGCACTGAGCCCAACACGGGGCTCGAACCCACGAACTGCAAGATCATGACCCCAGCCAAAGCTGGACGCTTAACTGACTGAGCCACCCAGGCGCCTCATTGCCTGCTGTTTTAATTAATGATCTGTAATTTCACTTCTTGGATCAATAGTCTATGATTAAAATTTTTAATGTTTGGGGCGCCTGGGTGGCTTAGTCGGTTAAGTGTCCAACTTTCGCTTGGTCATGATCTCACAGTTCGTGGGTTCGAGCCCCGCCGGGCTCTGTGCTGACTGCCAGCTCAGAGCCTGGAGCCTGTTTCCATCTGTGACTCCCTCTCTCTCTGACCCTCCCCTGCTCACGCTGTCTCTCTCTCTCTCCTAGAAATAAATAAAACATTTAAAAAAATTAAAATTTTTAATGTTTATCTATTTTTGAGAGAGACACAGACACACACACACACACACACAGAGTGTGAGCAGGGGCTGGGGAGGGGCAGAGAGAGGCAGACACAGAATCTGAAGCAGGTTTCAGGCTCCAAGCTGTCAGCACAGAACCTGACACAGGGCTCGAACTCACAAACCGTGAGATCACACCCTGATCCAAAGTCAGACGCTTAACTGACTGAGCCACCCTGACGCCCCAAGAGTCCATGACTCTAAATTGCCAGAACGAAAACCTCCGTGTTCCACATGGATTAACCTCTTTGCCTTTCTGGGTTTTTGTGTTTCATTCATCTGTCCCTAAAAAGTCAGCCTTCAGGCTTTTCAGAAGCAAGTTCTCATTCTTTTGTGGCTGATTCGGAGGGGGCTAGGATCACACCCCCCCCTCATCTCCAGCTCTCAAACAATGTGGGTTTTTTTTTTCTCCCCTTAATGAACTATTTTTAAGAGCAGTTTTAGGTACACACACAAAAAAAATTGAGTGGAAAGTTCAGAAAGTTTCCACAGTTCCCCCTGCCCCCACACAGGTGCCGCTGTGGGGTGCCTTTGTCACAGCTGATGAACCCATTCTTCATTATCACCTGAAGTTCATTGTTACCTACACTGGGGTTCCTGGTGGTGCACGTGCTTCTCGTTTTGACAAATGCATAACGAGGCGTATCCACCATTACAGTATCACAGAGTAGTTCCAGGGTCCCCAAACCCTCTGTGACGCCCCTCCCTTCCCCCACCCCCTGCGACCACCCATCTTTTTACTGTGTCTGTAGTTTTGCCTTTTCTAGAATGTCATATAGTTGGATTCATACAGTTTGCGGCCTTTTCAGACTGGCTCCGTCCCCTGAGTGACGTGGGTCAGCTTCCTCCCTGTCTTTTCGTGATGAGATAGCCATTTCTTTCCAGCACCGCATAATTTTCCATTTTCTAGATTTACCGGCTTATTTATCCCTTCGCCTACTGAAGGACATTGTGGTTGCTTCCAAGTTTGACGCTTATAAATAAAGCTTCTGTAAACACTGTCCACAAGTTTCTGCCTGGACCTAGGTTTTTAGCTTCTTTGGGTAAATATCAAGGATGTGGGGTTTTAAAATTTTTTGAATGTTTATTTATGTTTGAGAGAGAGAAAGAGAGTGCAAGCAGGGGAGGGGCAGAGAGAGAAGGAGACACAGAATCAGAAACAGGCTCCAGGCTCTGAGCTGCCAGCACAGAGCCCGATGTGGGGCTTGAACCCACAAACCGTGAGATCATGACCTGAGCCGAAGTCGGACACTTAACTGACTGAGCCACCCAGGCGCTCCAAGGATGTGACTTTTTAATGCCCAGTGACAAAGGTCTGGGTCTGCACTGGGCAGAGTTCCTTGGGAGGTGACAGCTTGTCAGCATCCTTCCCTGACCCCCTGGGCCCTGTCACGTGGCAGGATTTAGAATGAGCGCCTACCACGTGAACAGTGCTGCTTAATGCTGTGGGAGTGACAAAAGCTGTCCCATGTGGAGACTGCGCCTACGGGCCTCAGAGTTTGGACAAGGACACAGGACGTGGCCTCCCTAGGGTACATGAGTGACCCAGAGAGTGCTGGGCCGGGACGCCTCTGATCAGGGGGCGCGATGGTGGCGGCTGCAGCGAGCTGGAAAGGCTCTGGTTGTTGCCGATGGGCACCTGTGTCGTGGAGGTGAGCCTTCGTCATGGAGGACGGAGCACACTGTGGAAGTGTGCTGGGCATGGCCTAGTGGGTCCCTCGTGGGGGGGAGTTCTAAGGGAAGCCGGGGGCAGGAAGGTTGAAGACACCCGCCCTGACCTGCCGAGGTGTCTGCTTTCCTCCCAGAGTCTCCCTCTGGATGCTGCCTTCGTTGCAGGGCTGCTGAGGGGCCTCAGGGTCCTGCCAAGGGCATTCAGCCCGACTGGGGGGTCGCCAGGAATTCTTTAGTGAAAAACAAACGCTGCCTTTCTTCTAGGTAGAAGAGAGGAAAACATGGAGGCCAAGCATGGCAGTGCAGGGTGGCATTGTGCCGAGCTGCTGCGGAGGGCGGCAGGAGAGGTGCGGGGGCAGGGAGCGGCGGCCGGAGGAGAATCTGGGGGAAGGGAAGCAAAGTGACCAGCAAGGAAACAGAACCAAAGAGGTTCAGTTAACCCTCAAAACCGCAGGCCCATTCTGGCGCCCCACATTCCGCCGTAAGTCTGAGTGGTCAGGGTTTCCTTTCTCACCCGTCACCTTGTCTCTCTTTTTCTATTAAACCTCCTCTATCTTGTTCAGAATCAAGGCTAAGACACAGTCCTGTGTGGCCCTCGTATGTGAACACATTTGGGAAAGTCATCCTTGAGATATTTCTTACGGCCACACGGAAGTCACGATTTCCCGGCGCACAAAGCATGATTTAGGTCGTTGGTTGCCTTGCCTTCTTCTTTTTCAGACGCAGTGAATGGTGAATGGTCTATTGCCGCTGGTGTTGGCAATGCCTGTGTGCCTTGGCAAGGACCAATCCTCACCCCATTGGCAGCAGGAGATAAGCCATGTCCCCGGGAGGGCGGTGCACAGGCTAGACTCCGATCTGGATTCTTTCCTTTGCCGTCTTCACACACGCTCCCTGGATACACCGTCTTCAGTCCCAGGGATGGATGCCCTGTGGAAAAACACGTATTTGTGTGAAACCCGAAAGCTCCACAGTCAGCATTCCTGAGGAGGCCACGGCTCAGGCGGTGTGTGCGGTGATAAACCGGATTCAGTGCGGCCACCTTGAGAATCACAATGATTCCCAAATGCTACGGGAACAGAGCTCTCCCATCGGAGGCCAGTATTTGGCAGGCAGTGTGGCTGGTGTTTGGGGCCAGCCCTGTGTCAACTTTTGTATTTGTACCTTTTGACAGATGATGGCTTCTATGGTTTACCTGTAACCCCAGATTCTGTTCCGTCCTACACCCCGTCCTTCAAACTTTATGCTTCCGCCTGTCTGAACTGGCCACACCCCCAGCGACAGGAGCCCCCCCCTCCCTCGGGGACCCTACTACAAAGTCATCTGACATCATTTTTGTCCATCTCATGGATTTGCATCTTCTCCACTAACAAAAGTAGCCATAAAGGCAGAAACCCCTCTCCCTGGTTTACTGTGTCCCCTCCAGGACCCAGTAGGGGCTCTGTGACCACAGGTTGACGGAATGATGTCATCCCCGGCAGGCCCTCCAATGTCCCCGAAAGAATGCAGGACAGGCTGTCACCCCACCAGTAGTGACACAAAAATAGGCAGACAAACCATTCTGATGTGCGTGGCCTGTTCAGCTCTCAGATTTGAAAGTCTGGAATTTGGAGCTTTTATCTCTACTCCGGGCTTGGCCTTCTCTCCCGGAACGAGATGTACCTTTTCGTCATCCTGGCTCTCTGCATTTTGAATGCAGTTTGATTACACAGTGGAATGGAACGCTCTGAACCAGATAGGTCCCTTAAAAGGAAACCACTCTTTCTGCCATATATATATGGAAATATTCTATTTTTTCCCTTTACAAACTTTGCACATTTATAGTACTTTTCTTAAGCATCCAAAGAGGGTCCCAAGTAGTGAATCTATTTCCTTTGTGTCATGTCCTAGAAATCTGGAGATATGAGGGAGGGATGAAATACACCTGCTTCCGCCTGTGACTGTTTACCTGAGTCTTTCCATACGGGACGAGCATGAGACACTGTGTGTGCCTCTGATTGATGACTAACAAAGCCTCTGTTTACTGGAGATGATAATTCTGGAAAAGGAACACCCTCCGTGGCCGTGAGCCCTTGTCATTCTTTTTTTAATTATTATTATTTTTTAATTTTATTTTATTTATTTATTTATTTTTAATGTTTTATTTATTTCTAGGAGAGAGAGAGAGAGACAGCGTGAGCAGGGGAGGGTCAGAGAGAGAGAGTCACAGACTGAAGCAGGCTCCAGGCTCTGAGCTGGCAGTCAGCACAGAGCCCGACGCGGGGCTCGAACCCACGAACCGCGAGATCATGACCCAAGCGAAAGTCAGACGCTCAACCGACTAAGCCACCCAGGCGCCCCATTTATTATTTTTTTTTTAATGTTTATTTATTTTTGAGAGGCAGAGCAGAGCAGGGGAGGGGCAGAAAGAGAGGGAGACAGAATCTGAAGCAGCTCCAGGCTCTGAGCTGTCAGCACAGAGCCCAACCCGGGGCTCGAACCCATGAACCGTGAGATCATGACCTGAGCTGAAGTCGGACTCTTAACTGAGTGAGCCCCCCAGGTGCCCCCAGCCCTTGTCATTCTTCAGGTTGAAGTCGGGGTGACCACGGACCATTTTAAACACAAAGAGATCATTAGAAGGATAATAAAGTTGTACAAAACTAAAAAGGGTTATTTTGGTCATGGTTTTGGAGATCGGGAGGGCGGCCTCCATAACAATATATAGGAGTCATTAGGGAGATTGAGCACAATGATCACATGCTTTAGGGCCCCCAACTAAAGCTGTGACAGGTCATTGGGCCAGAGCTTTGAAGGTGCCCATGATAGGAGCTTCACTGGAAAGAGCAGTTCCTTTCTCTGCAAGCAGGAAAATCCAGGTGGTGCCAAGGGCTTTGCGTTTTATTGTTTGTTCTTCCTTAATGTCTGGCCTTTATGTGGGACTGTCCCCCTCAAGGTTCAAGCAAATATGTTATCACCACAATACCCGAATACGCACCCTTTGAAAACGCCCCGCGGAGCAGAAATAAATGGAGCTGGTGTGGTGTTCTGCAAGCCACGCGGCGGGTGACACCGGGAGCCGGGTCCTGGCGGCAGAGCCGGGTGCAGCTGCACTGTTTAGCCCGGAGCCGGTAATCACAACAGCCCCCGGGGCTTGGCTCTGCGTTGGCTGGGGTTGCCTGATCCCACGTGGAGTGCTGTTTGTGCCAACATGAGGTGACTTCAAATTAAATCTAAAAAGCGCTTCAACAGCACGGTCATTTTGTACGTCTGTCCTCCATGCGTGTGCCCCATTTGGGTACCAAATAGTGAGGGGTCCTTCGAAACGGCCTTCTGGCTTTGGTGATTGACCTTCCCTCTTGATGAGCAAGTGACATCTCACCAGAATGTTCTGGGGACAGTAGCATGCGTAATTCCTGCCATATTCTTAGACGCAGGCTCTCACAGCATTTTCTGTGCCCCCGAGCGAGCAGAGTGAGCCCAGCAGCCTCTGTCCAGGGCTCTGGGGGAGGCTGAGCTGCCCTGCCATTTACCTCCTCCCGTGAGTGCCAAGCCGAGGCTGAATGTCACGCACCGGCTGGCCAGCGGGGCTGAGACTCGTAATGATTCCGATTCCGAGCAGCTGACGTGCATCACACACTGACTATGCCCGGAGCCGTTCCGAGCTCTTTCCAGGTACAGATTCGCTTCATCTTCTCGGCCACCCTGTGAGGTCAGGCATCAGCTAGGGCTCGGCCAGGACCGTGGGGCGGGGGTGGGGTGGGGTGGGGGGGTCCCATGTGCCCGCAGCGATGAAGTGCCTGAGTCTCAGAAGAACGCTTGGGAACCCCAGCAGATCTCCGCAGCTGATGCCTGTCCAGCTGCCATCGCTGAGCCCCAGCCCCGCTCCGCAGCCTGGACAGCCTCTCCCGGGCAGAATCCAACAGGAACCCACCCAAGGGGAGAGGGGGTGGAGACTGAGTCTCCAGGCTTTGCCCCTGTGGGGCAGGGGAGAATTTTTGAGGGCAGCCTGGTGCTGAGTGTCGACACGTAACATTCAGGAGTAGGTGGTACTGCCATTATGTCCACTGCACAGACGGGAAACTGAGGCACAGACAACTCAACTCACATGTGACTTGTCCAAGGTGTGCAACTAGTAAGCGGAATCCAAACCCAGGTAATCAGCTTCGTGGGCCACTCTCCAGCCACCTTGACCATGAGATCCCTCTTCTTGATACCAGGCGTCACCCCATCACAGAGGTCTCTTGCCCGGTGGGGGTGGTGGAGGATGTGAGGTATGTTCTTGAAAAACCCATGAGATGGGGCTCCTGGGGGCTCAGTCAGTTAAGCATTGGACTTCTCGGCTCAGGTCATGATCTCACAGTTCGTGGGTTCAAGTTCCACGTCTGACTCTGTGCTGACAGCTCGGAGCCCGGAGCCGCTTCGGATTATGGGTCTCCCTCTCTCCCTGGCCCTCCCCCATCTACACTCTGTCTCTCTCTCAAAACTGAATAAACATTAAAATAAAAATTTTTTAAGCCCACAAGAGCGGCCGAGAGGGAAGGAGCTGGGCTTCGGTGTCTGCACCAGCTGAATCTAGAGACTGTTTGCAGCCCTCACACTTCCTTCTCACTCAGTCCCAGAGGCCTCAGGGAGGGGGTGGCGGGGAGATGACTGAGGAGGGTTGGAAAGACACCCTGCAGATTCCTCGCAGGCTTTCAGACCTACCTCACAGCTCCACCGTGGGAAAAGCAGGAAAGATGTTGAGGTTTAGGAGTTAGGCGGGGCCGACTTTTTAATATTTGGAAACGAAACCTTACAAATAGCTGAAGAGGATGTTCCTGGGACACACCCAGCTCAGGAACAGGGATCTGAAAGTGGATTTGAACGCGGCAGGATTGTTTCCTGATTTACACCACCCCCACCCCTGTTTGGCTCCTTCCACAAACCGTTTCCCTGGACATCATCACCTTGATCCTCTCAAAACGCTCAGAGGTGATGTCATTACCCCATTTTACAGACAGGAAAGTTGAGGTTTCGGCGTTAACCGAGTTGCCTCCTGTAAGGTCATAGGCTGGAAGGCAGAACGAGACAGACACCGTGTTAATGCGGGTTAATGAGTTAATGCAGGTTCACCGGGCGAGGACCTGTCTGAAGTCAGATGTGCTGACTGAGTCCTCCCGAGAGACTTTGTTCCTGGCTGGATGCTGGACACTTGGTGACGGCATTGTCATAAAACCTCACGGAAGCCATTATATCAGTACTTGATGGGAAACCGGTGTGTCGTTAATGAATCCTTAATATTCCAGCGAAGCAACCACTAATCGTGATATTTGGTAAAGAATCCAAGTCTAAGGAGCTATTCATGCTGGAATCTGACATTGATTTATTCAGAAGGGCACTGGTGTGGGATTTTATTACTTGGCATGAGAGAGAGCTGGCTGATGTGACAGACCCGGGAGCCAATAATGCCTCAGGGATCAGTGACCGGCTGGGGGGACAGAGGGTATTGTGAAAACCGCAATATAATATTGCAGGCTCTGCTCCACGCGGGAAGGTGCCCAGGTCGGGTGTGCACCTGACTCTTGGCGTCCGGGAGGAAACCGTGATAAGTCACGTCCTTGCAGCCTGTGTGCCAGAGCCACGTGCTGTCCTGGCTTTCCAGGGTCTCCAGATGCACGATGCCAGCACCGTCCTCGAGCCACCGGGGCGGTTCTGACCCAGTTGGGTCTGCCTCCCACCCCGCTGGCACATGTCTCCGTTCCCCTCCCCTGTCTTCAGGATTCCTATCACCTTCATATCTCCTCGTCCTAAGTAGTCACTCCCGGATTATTACTGTTATTTTATTTTTAAAATTTATTTCTTGGTTAATTGACATCCACGTTAGTTAGCATATATAGTGCAACAATGATTTCGGGAGTGGAGTCCTCAATGCCCCTGACCCATGTAGCCCCTCCCCCTCCCCCAGCCCCTCCAGCAACCCTCTGTTTAGTCTCCATATTTAAGGGTCTCTTATGTTTTGTCTCCCTGTTTGTATATTATTTTTGCTTCCCTTCCCTTACGTTCATCTGTTTGGTATCTTAAAATCCTCATACGGGTCACTCCCCAGATTCTTAATTGTTTTCCTGATCTCCATTATCACCATCACTAATCACTGTATGGTCCATGTTCCCGCCTTGCCCCCAGAACATCCACACTCTTTCACAATCCTGTTGACGTTGTGCGGGAAATCGCATGGTTCTGTCCCGTGGAACGCTCCGACAACCTCTGAGCATGGCAGTCACGTAGGAGTGCGGAAAAGTCGACCACGTAACTGTGCAAGAAAACACAACATGCTGTAACATGAGGTAGCACGCGCTGGGGACGATGGTATGGGAGAGCTGAGTGGAAGACCGGTGTTAGCTTCTAGACACGTTACTGTGCTGCATTTGCATTCAGCCTTGTGCACTTGAATCCATGTGCCTGCTAAAAACATAAAATCAAAGGCTCCGCTCTTTGGGCAAAACTTCCCAACGTAGAGCAAAATTGAAGAAATGACTACTACGTCCAATAAAAGTGCGTGGATGAGTCATAATCCTGCGCCCCAGGCCAGTAAGAAAGTTTCCAGGCAACGTGAAAACGGTGTCTTCCTGCCTCTAACCTGCAGGTGGGGACGCGGTCATTCGACGCGGTCCCACACCAGCCAGGATGGGGCGCTGTCTGGTCTGCACCCCTAGAGCTCTGGGGGCTCTGCCAGCGGGGGATGGAGCCCACAAATGACAGCTGGACTCGATCTCTGTTACCCTTGGGCATGAAATTCCACAAAAGAATGACAACTTAGAACTCACTTCCAAGGGTAAAACGTAAAGATTTGTTGGAAAACCCGAGTGCACGTGAGGCGTCTGAGCACACTGATGACCCTCTGCTGTTAGGGGTGCAGCTAGAACGGGAGTAGAAGGGTGTCAAGTCCACACTCAGCATTTCCTGTTTGACAGAACAGTTATTTTGTGGCTTACGGGTTGGAGTGCCCTTTGCTTCTGAATCAAACAGAAGCTGTTTCTGGCCCTTTGAGGAGCCCCTTCTCTTTTACGGAGACAAGATCAATCGAGCTGTGACCGGAAGTGAGTGGGATCGTGAGGAAGGTGCACAGCATGATTCTGGAGTCAACATGCTAAGCTCTCTATTTGCAGGATATAATGAAGACTATAAGTACTCATTCGTGGACGGTTTTAAGATTAATTTCATCAGCAGCTTGGGTAGGGACAGGGTAAAACCCTTTGCTGTTAATATTGTATCATTCAGTAGCCTAAAATATCTTTTTTGTTTTTTTAAAATTTCAAGTTTATTTATTTTGAGCGAGACAGTGACAGTGTGAGTAGGGGAGAGGCAGAGAGAGAAAGATAGCAAGAGAGAGAGAGAATCCCAAGCAAATTCTGTACCGTCAGCTCAGAGCCCGATGTGGGACTTGAACCCACACTGTGAGATCATGTGCAGAGCCAAAACCGAGAGTCAGACACTTAACTGATTGAACCACCCAGGAGCCCCAGCCCTAAAATATCTTCTTAAATCACTTAAAATAAAATTAGGTAATTTTTAAAAGTTTATTTATTTCTTTTTGAGATAGAGAGTGCATGTGCATGCATGGGCATGGGCAGGGGAGGGGCAGAGAGAGAGAGGAAGAGAGAGAGTCCCAAGCAGGCTCCACACTGTCAGCACAGAGCCCTAAGTGGGGCTCCAACACACAAGCCGTGAGATCATGACCCGAGCTGAAACCACGAGCTGGATGCTTAACCGATGGAGACCCCCCACCACCGGGTGCCCCAAACATTGGTGTTTTAAGCATAACAAGCTTACTATCTGACCCCTTTTAACTAGAATTGTCTGTCAGCTTAAAAAAAGAAATCTCTCCACTATGAAAATTGGTGTTCAGAATAATGGCTATGGAGGGGAACAGGTGAAGCTGGCTGAGTTTGACTTTGAGAGCCCTGGCCAGACATTCTGGATTCTTCTCCAGCATGGTGTTTCCTTTTTTTTTTTCTTCCCTCAGAACTTAAGACCTTTCTATTTCCCAATAAAGCTCTGCTTTTATATCAGTAAGTTTATGTGCTTAAGAAGAGAGGTGTGCACGTGCCTCCAGGTGTGACTGAGATCTATCTAGAAGCAGGAGCTCACGTCACAGACATGAAATACTAAGAAATTCTAGGCACTGAAGAGCTGGAAAAGTATTTGGGAGGGAGACACAGGAATCCAGTGTTGTATCCCTGAAGCCAGGTTACAGACCCTGCTGTCCCATTCTGAAAATGCCCTTGGACTCAGAGATGGAGCTGTATTCCAGGGACTGGGATGCAAGTACTTTCATGCAGTCTTCTGCATTTAACAAACAGTAATCGGCTTATATAGGATGATAATTTTTTTTAAGAGTCTGCATCAACGGAGTGCCAGGCATTGTGTTAAGTCTTTGCACATTCATCGTCTCGCGTCAGCCAACTCTTACACGTGCCCACATATCACCACGCCTCTCCCTCCACCCTCTCTGGACCCATGCAAGTCCTTGACCTTCAGTAACCCTCTTCCGAGCTCTCCTGCTCCAGTGATCTTCAGCCCTATTGAGAGCATTACATTTGTGCTAACATGTGAGTCTAGGTCTTAGGAAGCCACAGCCCACAGACCACATCCAGTCAGCCACGAGAGGGGCTCTAACATTGGAATTTGTGGACCCCTGCACAGGCCTTCACTCTCCTAGGTCTTCAGCCTTTCATTTCTTGCCTTGAAGTTTTATCGGCCTTCTAACATACTGAGAAGCACAAAGGGATCGTATGCTTTGGCCTGGGTTCATATGAAGCTTAAGAAGTGATTCCCAAGAGAAATCGATGATTCAGAGAGGATAATTGGGATTTGACTCAATATTGGAAAATGTAGTCAAAGCTGTACGTAATACTGGAAGCATTTACCCAGTGCTACCTGTGATCTAAACTCGGTATCTATCTCATTTAATGGTCACTTCGGTCCTGCATGGAAAGTATTATTTTATACCCATTTTAGAGGTGAGAAAACTCAGACACAGACTGGTTAGGGGATTTCCAAAAGTCAGCTAGTCAGATGTGGAGGTCGACTTCAAGGCCAAATCAACCTGGCTCTGAATACTGCAATCTTAGCCACTTTGCCCTGCTGTGTCATACCTTTGGTGGAAAGTCAAAAACCAAGTTCAAATCCCTAGCCTCCCCAGTGATTAGCCATGTGATCTTGGACAAGTCCTTAACCTCTCTGGTGGCTTGGGAAGAGTTTCCACACGGGCTTGTTGTGAGGCTAAAAGAGATGGTGTCTGAGGATGTGGCTGATGGGCCTCCTGTAAAACATGGTGGCCAATGTCAATGAGTTGTGGGCTTTATAAAAATATCCAAATGTCCAGCAACATTTATTCTTGGTTTTAAATGAACTATTTCCATTAATCATAGTATTTTATTTATTTCAAGATTTTATTTTTATTTTTTTAAGATAATTTATTGTCAAATTGGCTTACATACAACACCCAGTGCTCATCCCAACAAATGCCCTCCTCTGTGCTCATCACCCATTTCCCCCTCTCCCCCACCCCCCATGCTATTTCAAGAGTTTAAAAGTGATGTGGCTTTGATGTTGGTCTACATTGTTGGGAGAGGCACCTGCCACAGACCCTAAAGCCTGGAGTCTGGTGTCTTGCACCAGCACTCATGAAACAGTCACAGGCTAATGCATTGGCATGGAGGTGAGGACAGGGAACTCCTTCACATTCTGACCTATACCTGCTGCTGATTTACCAGGATACAGGCAGCGGTAGATGAAAGTATGTGGACCTTTCATTAGTTGATTGTACTTACGAAATAGTTCTTCAGGGCGTGAGTAAATAATGATAATAATAATAAGAAGAATAGTATCTGATGTGTACTGAGCCAAACACTGTTCAATGTGCTTTGTCTGTATCTTTTTTTAATGTTTATTATTTTTCAGAGAGAGAGTGAGAGATAGCAAGCTAGCAAGTGGGGGAGGGCAGAGAGAGAGGGAGACACAGAATCCGAAGCAGGCTCCAGGCACAGAGCCCGATGTGGGGCTCCAACCCACAAGCTGTGAGATCATGATGTGAGCCGAAGTCGGATACTTAACCAACTGAGCCACCTGGGTGCCTCTGTATTTCTCTTTTTCTTAAAGTTGATTTATTTATTTTGAGAGGGAGAGAGAGAATTCCAAGTGGGTTCCACAGTGTCAGCATGGAGCCTGACAAAGGGCTCAAACTCATGAAACGTGAAATGGTGACCTGAGCCAAAACCAAGAGTCAGACGCTTAACCGACTGAGCCACCCAGGTACCCCATGTCTATATCTATTTATTACTAAAAGCACCTCTAAGAGGCAGGTCCTATCACCACCATGATTCTACAGATGAGGGAACTGAGGTGCGGGGAAGCTGTGTGGTCACAGCTAGCGAGTGGTGGAAGTGGACTCAAGCCCACCCTCCTTCCCAGCTCCTGCCCCCGAGCAGCAGGGCCCACGTCAGGTAGCAAGAGTGTTGGGCCCCAGAGAGATGTGAGCAGAAAATTTTCCTGATTGTACAAGTTTCAAAAACCTGTTACGTATAGCAGTGTACACATTCAACACACAACAGTTTCAATGTGGAATAGGGGCACCTGGGTGGCTCAGTCGGTTAAGCGTCTGACTTTGGCTCAGGTCACAATCTCATGGTTCACGAGTTCAAGCCCCATGTCAGGCTCTGTGCTGACAGCTCAGAGCCTGGATCTGCTTTGGATTCTGTGTCTCCCTCTCTGCCCCTCCCCTCTTCGTATTCTGTCTCTGTCTCTGTCTCTCAAAAATAAGTTAAAAAAATAAACATGGAATAGAACTAAGACCTTAAACAAAGAGAGGAAATGATACAGACCTGTCTGAAAGACCTGCATTCAAAATACTGGTTTTTACCAACAGTGAAACAAACACTATACCATGAGTGTGCCCACCCGTTCAAAGTGATTTGACTGGCCTAAGAAGAGAAAGTTCAATTCAATAACATTGTCAGACATGTGGTTTGGTTAAATTGTTTACTCTATCTGTTGAAGGTAGTGGTATTGTCGATGCAACATGAGAAGAGGTCTAGACTGATCAAAAGGGGTCCAGGCGAGCACTGGACCCCTCTCTCCACCCCACCTGCAAAGGTGCCCCAGCAGGTGGGGCTCCATGCCACCCTTCCCAAGGGTGGGCAAACATTTCCACATCTTCTGGCATTTGCAGCCCCAAAAGGCAAGGGAGGCATGGAGTCTGACCCGAGGAATTAACCACAGTACCTAAAATCTGACACAGGACGATCCAAGAAGAAAAGGCACATGGAATGTGACACTGAGGAGAAGACCAAGATGTGACTTTAAAACTGTCCCCAAGGTCATCAAGGGCATTTTATGGACCTCGATGCCTGTCCTAGAATTTTGCTGAATAAATGAATGCAAACTATAACAACAATGAGTTAGGGGAAGAAATAAGACAAAACATTGTTTTTCTTTTGTTTGTTTTTTTTCTGAAAGAAAAGATTTGTTAAACATTGACCTGATTAAAAACTATCATGCACTTTGCCCTGGGCTGCTAAAGAAATTCATTGTCAACTTTTTTCTTTTTTAACCGAGAAAATGTAGCTTTACTGTGTGCTAGGAAGTAGGAAAGGGAACCTGGAAAAGAGTCACGGAAGGTAGCACCTTGATGGTCTTGTTATTCTCCTCTGCACCACGGTGCTGCTGGTGAGGCCGGGTTGGGGTGGCGGTTCTTCGCCCCAGATATTTAGTCATGGCTTATAATGCTCTTGTCCCTTAAATGTTTTATTATTTTTCTGATTTTAAGAAGTAACATGGTTACTATGGAGTCACGTTGAAACAGGAATCCTGTTGTCGTGAGCCAGCATTGAAAAGTGGCTTTAGAAAATTCAGGTAGAACATAGGTGGTGGGCAGCCCTGATTCTCTGTCCGGAAGAGGAAGGACCTGGGGAGAAGATTGAGACCAGAAGGGAAGTGTCAAGAGACCCCAGTTCAAAAAGTGGGGTTCAAAAGGATGGGGTTTTCTGTTCCTAGGATTTTTCCAGTTCACCTTGCTTGGATCAGCCCCCATCAGACAGACGCAAGGTGCCCAGTCAGGAGCATTCAGGAATTGCCGCTACTTTCCCGGGAGTCCCGGAGAACCGGACACCCCCCAGACTGTCCGTTAGTAGGTAATCCTGTGCAGGCATCAGCCACCAGGTGGTGCCCAACTGCACAAAGGACCAGCCCGGATTTGGCCGTGTGCCCAGAACCCCTGGACAGGCAAGCTCACCTTGGATATTCATTAGCCTTGAAAGAATGCCACCCCACATTGACATCATTGATTTATTTTAACACAATTTTTTTAAAATGGCATTTTACTCCGGCATTCCTGGATTATTATTTTTTAAGAGGGTACATTTTTCCACCTTCCCCACCCCTAGCCTGCATTCCTCAGCAACTATTTTTAATTTTTTAAGCCTTTTCCCCTTCCTGGTGTTTACCTCCGTATTTCTCAATGACCTGCTTATATTGTGATCTCTCCATTTTGTTCAGGTGAGGACATTGTCTACTGACTTCTTTCCTGTGAATAATGGGGTTTCAGTTCTCTTATGCCTCTTTCTACCCCATCAGAGGTCACTTCCCTTCCCTCCTCACTCCCGATATACCGTGTACTGACTGTGGTTAATTCAGTTCCAGGGTTCACATACTCACCGTGGAGACACTGGTCGTGGCTGAGCCGATCGAATCCTACTGTTCTGTTGCTTTTCTTGTACCGATTTTGTTATTCCTGGAGATCATCGGTGCTCCATTTCTTCTGTTTGCTTTGTTTTCTCTCACCATCATTGACCAGTTCGAGACCTTTAAACAGAACCATCATTCTCTCCATTCCCTCAGAAACATCAGGCAATCTGCTCGTAACTGTCTCTCCCTCGAAGCTGGCTGTTGCAGCTCTCCGTGCCCGGGCTGCAGTGTAGACTGGCCTCACTCGCGGGTGTTTGACACTCTTGTCCTGGGACCTCCCTTATCAGTCCTTCTGCGGGTTTTCTTGGCCTTTTCCCTTGTAGGGCTTCCTCTTTTCCTGAAGCCACAGAGGATGCTTTATCTTCCACATTTCACTCCCTCGTTGTGGTGAAGGAAGACTTCCAGGAGCTTTGTGAGAAAGGTTTCATGGGTCTGTGTAAGGGGAGGTAACATCTCAGAGATCTGGTTTATCTTTAGTCTACCCTTACGCGGTGACATTGGGTTAAGCTAACGGTCCTTTCCACTCCGATTTTTGGACATTGCTCCTGTGTCCTAGCATTTGGGACCGGTATTGAGAAATACAGATGCTCTTCTGTATCATTATCCTTTAATGTGCACGACTGTAGGAAATTATATACCTCTTATCCCCAGCAGTCAGAAATTTTCTAATGAATGCTTTGGAATTATTTATTTATTTGTTTGCTTACTTATTTATTTACTTATGTTCAGGGTACTCAGTATGCCCTTTTTTTATGCCAAAAGCTCACACGCTTTGGTCCTGGGAAACTTTCTTGGATAATTTCCTTGAAAATATTTTTACCTCTACATTCTTTATTTTCTTTTTTCAGAAATTCTTTTAATTCAGATATTGGATCTCCTTGATTCACTTTGTAATAATCGTCCACCCCACCCCCACCCCCATTTCCCATCCTTTTCCTTTTTTGTTCTCCTCTCTGGGAAACTTCCTCACAATTCTTGCCTTCTGATCATCCTACTGACCTTGTGAAAATGTTTCTGCTATTGTACTTTAGTGCTCATGAGGTCATTCTTCACTCTTTTTAATTTTTAATGCTTTTTATTTATTTCTGAGAGAGAGAGAGAGACAGCATGACCAGAGGAGGATCAAAGAGAGAGGGAGACACAGAATCTGAAGCAGGCTCCAGGCTCTGAGCTATCAGCACAGAGCCCAACGCAGGGCTCGAACCCATGAGCCACGAGATCATGACCTGAGCCGAGGTCAGACACTTAATCGACTGAGCCATCCAAGCACCCCTCGTTCTTCATTTTTAAGTGATACTCTCATGACGTCGGATTCTTGTTTTACAGTTGACGATGTTTCAGTTCTTTCCCTGGGGTCTTCAACTGTAGAATTTTTTTCTTTTACGTTCCCTTCTGCCCTGTGTTTTATTGCTGTTTCTTTCCACGTGTCTCTCGTCTTTCGTGGTGGGACTCACCTGCAAGTGTCTGTTAACCTTCAGATGTACATTTATATTTCAGAAAGAGAATCAACGTGTTTGCAGGGACCTACACACCATGTGTGTGGGGTGGGCTGGAGGAACCTGTTAATTAGCGAGCTTCTGTCTGGAGACATTAGCTGTCTTTACCCCTGGGGGGCTGTAATGCCAGTATCTGTGAATCTTTTCACCTCCTAAGATCACGTCCCCAGAGAGCAGTCTGAGTCTCCGGATGGAGCAGAGGGTTCAGGCAGGGACAGAGTAAGTTATGCAGCCTGCGTCCTGGAGCCAGAGCAAGCGTAAGGGAGGCTACCAGCTCAGGGATGTGGATTTCAATGGAATTACTTCTTTCTAGAGGGACGAACCATGCCTGTCCACACGGATCCTGGTGACTGAATCCAGATGCTCCTTGCAGGCTTCCCTAAGTCTCTTGCCAGGGTCTGGGGGAGACCTGCACCAGGCTGCCTGGGGAAAGGGGTATCTGCGAGATCACCTGCTCTTTGAAGACTCTACCTTCAGAGCACCTGTGCTGCCAGACCCCTCAGTCATCCCAGGGTCCTAGAAGAAAACTGTCTTGCCTCTTGTTGACCCCTCCCCCACAGGCAAAGTACCTGGCTTCTCCCCCTCGTGAGCCATGCCAGTGAGCACAAACCTCCCTTTCTATGCTTCTTCAAATTATATTGGTACCTTTTGCCTGTGGACATCCCCTTCCGTTCTCTTCGTCCATTTGATTCTCGAGTGGGGTTCCTGAAGGGCACTTGCGACCAGCCCTCCGTGGTTACTGGAAATCCCTTAGCTTCTGTCATATCGTGCATAATTTTAGGGCTTTAGAGAATGATCCACAAAGAGTTTAGGAAATGTTTGCTAAAAAAAAAAAAAAAAAAGTTAGGGACTGTGAAGACACAGTCTTTCTGTGAGAAAGCCCCAGAATAGAACAAAGGCCCCAGAACACTGGCCAAGAGTTGGAAAGACTGAACTTTGCTTGTCAACCGCTTGCTTATTCATGAACAGGTTCACATGTTCCAAATGAACATGAACAGGTCACATGTCTCCAAATCTGTTTCGTCCTCTGGAAAATGAGCCTAATCTACTAATAGCTGCATTATACCGTTACCCTGAAGATGAGGAGCAAGCGGGAATGCAACTGTTCTCTGAAAAGTCAGAAGTGTTTCATCGTAAGCAGCCTGCTTTGACCACCTATCCTAAAGATGGCATAAAGATGGCATAAAGATGGCATATTTATGAGTGCAGTAAAGTATTTGGTTAGCCTTTTGAAAACTATGCTAGAATCAATGGTGTAAGGCTAGATTTTGATAAAGGACTGGACTCTACATAGGAGCAGACTGTTGTCCTTTAAATTTTTTCCAGACTCGGTGCCTGGGTGGCTCAGTTATTTGAGGAACCAACTTCAGCTGGAGTCATGATCTCCAGGTTTGTGAGTTCAGGCTCCACATTAAGCTCGCTGCTGTCAGTGCAGAGCCCACTTCCAATCCTCTGACCTCCTCTCTCTCTCTCTGCCCCTCCCAGGTTCTCTCTCTCTCTGTCTCTCTCTCAAACAAACAAACAAACATTTAAAATTATGGGGCACGTGGGTGGCTCAGTGGGTTAAGACTTCAGCTCAGGTCATGATCTCCTGGTTAGTGACTTTGAGTCCCACATCAGGCTCTGTGCTGGTGGCTCAGAGCCTGGAGCCTGCTTTGGATTCTGTGTCTCTCTCTCTCTGCCCCTCCCCTGCTCTTGCTCGGTCTCTCTCTCTAAAAAAAAAAAACACATTGAAACAAGTTAAATAAATTTATCACATTTTTCTGGGTTGAGTCTACTACTCCCTTCCTGCTGTTCCAGCCTCCCTGGCACCTTGGGCACTCTGCTGCTGCTTTTTTTTTTTTTAATCTTTTTTTGGTTTTATTTATTTTTGAGACCGAGAGAGACAGAGCATGAGTTTGGGAGGGGCAGAGAGAGAGGGAGACACAGAATCTGAAGCAGCTCCAGGCTCTGAGCTGTCAGCACAGAGCCCGAACCAGGGCCTGAACCCATGAACCGTGTGATCATGACCTGAGCCAAAGCCGGACGCTTAACCGACTGAGCCACCCAAGCACCCTGCCCAGTGTTCACAGCAGCACTCTCCACAATAGCCAAAACATGGAAAGAGCCTAAGTGTCCAACAACAGACGAATGGATCCAGAAGATGTGGTTTATCTATACGATGGAATACTCCATGGCAATGAGAAAGAATGACATCTGGCCTGTGTAGCAACATGGATGGACCTTGAGGGTGTGATGCTGAGTGAATTAAGTCAGGCAGAGAAGGACAGATACCATATGTTTGCACGTATAGGAGGATTAGGAGGAACTTAACAGAGGACCATGGGGGAGAAGAAGGGGGTAAATAGTGGGGGAGAGGGAGGGAGGCAAACCATGCGAGACTCTTGAATGCTGAGAACAAACTGAGGCCTGATGGGTGGGGGGCAGAGGGGAGAGATGGGCAGGGAGGGGGCACTTGTGGGGATGAGAACTGGGTATTGTATGGAAACCATCTTGACAATAAACTATTTGTAAAAAAAATAAAAACAGAAAATAAACTTCAAAAAAACTTTAAAAAATAAAGAAAGAAAGCTTATTGAGATATAGAAAGAAAGAAAGAAAGAAAGAAAGACCGCAGAGCGCCCCAGCCGGCTGAAGGCAGGGCAAGGGCCATTTGGAGAGGCCCGCCCGCCTGCTGCCTGGATGTGGAGGCTGAGGGCCGGCGCGCGGGGAGGCCGCTTGCTGCGCAGTCGGGGCGCCGGGTGCCCGGGATGAGCTCACGCCCGCGTCTGCGGCCCCGTGCACCCGCCGACCTGCCGGCGGCCCGCTGAGCCTCGGCGCACCTGGGCCGCAGCGTCGGGCGCCCTGGAGCAGGTGTGCAGCAGCGCGGGCGGCTCGGCGGCGGCGGCCGCGGGCAGGTGGCGGGCGAGCGGAGCGCGTGGGCGGGCGCTCTTCTCCCGAGAGAGCGGCCAGGCCGCAGGTGGAGGTTGCTCGGCGGCTTCAGGTTCCGCGAGTTCACACGTGTCCTAAGAAGCACACCCACCTCCTAAGCAGCTTTCCAGTGATTTGCCCTCGTTTGTGTTACCAGCTGACAACAACCGTGCCCCCCACTTCTTAAATTTTTTTTTAAAATTTATTTCTGAGAGAGAGGCAGCATGAGCAGGGGAGGGACAGAGGGAGACCCAGAATCCAAAACAGGCTCCAGGCTCTGAGCTGTCAGCACAGAGCCCGACGTGGGGATCGAACCCACGAACTGTGAGCTCATGACCTGAGCCAAAGCCGGACGCCTAACCGACTGAGCCCCCAGGCGCCCCAACAACCGTGCCCCCTTGCAAGCTGGATTTGCTGGCAAAGCAGTGGCCAAACTAACCTTCGGTGAATGGCCCTTTGATTTTCTCACCAGTCCTGCCCTTCGAAGCCCCAGCGCACCTGCCCCCGTCTCTCCCCTAACATTTGGGAAATTATCTATTTCCTGCTCGCTGTGGCTCGACCTACCCGGACAGAGTCTGGGGTTGTGCACAGTAGAGGTGCTCAGTTGTATGCCGTTGAAAACGCACGGGGTAGAGCCCGCTGAGGGCTCTGTCTTCACTCCACTTCCACATTCGGCTTAAATGAGTGCTAACCCCTCACCCATCGCTGATTTAACCCACTTCTTGGTTTTGCTTCGGCAGCTGGCTGGAGAGCATCGGCGATGAGTTTTTCCTGGACAGAACAGGAAGTGAAATGAGCTGTTTCTGGTCATTCTCTACTAAGGCTGGTCTTTTGTGGAACACAGGATGCCACAGGCTTGGGCTCTTTGCTGTCTGAAAGTGCTGCCTGAGAAAGGCATCCCGATGAACCAGGTGTTTCCAGATCTGGCAGAGGATTCCCTCTTTGATAGGTAACATGCTGGTCGCACAGCCGTATGTTCCAAACATGCATAATGTAAGAAAGTGGTTTATAAGTTAATCTATTAAGAATTAAGGCAGAAATTAGCCCTGACCCTCAGGCATTGCTGGCGGGAATGTACAGTGGTATAGCCACCTTGGAAAACAGTTTTTGAGTTCCTCAAAAAGTTAAAAATAGAGGTACTGTGTGACTCAGCAAGCAGTTCCATTCCAAGGTATCCACCCGAGAGAAAAGCAAAGGAGTCTCCACCAGAAACTTGTGCATTCAGAGCAATGTTATCTCTAACAGCCCCAAATAGGAACAAGACCGGTGTCCATGATCTGATAAATAGAGAAACTGAATGTGGAATATCAGTACAGTGGAATATTACCCAGCTGTTAAAAGGAATGAAGTCCCAGCATAAGCTACTACATGGAGGAACCTTGAAAATGTGCTAAGTGGAAGAAGCTGGTCACAAAAGGGCACTTACAGTATGGTCCCCTTCATATGAAATGCCCAGATAGGCAAACCCACAGAAGAAACAAGTAGAATGCAGCTTTTCTATGGCTGGGGGGGTGGAGGGAAATGGGGACAGACAGCTACAGGGTACAAGGTTTCTTTCTGGGGCGATGAAACTCTTCTAAAAATAGATTTGATGATGTTTGCACACCTCTGTATATATGCAAAATTATTGGATTGTTTCGTTTAAGTGGGTCAAGGGTAAGATGCGAATTATCTCTCAATAATGCTATATATACGATATCAACTCTCTGAGTCACAATCGCTTGGACATACTGAATGTATAGCAACCACCCCTCTTATTTGTGGGGGATCCATTTCAAAACCCCCAGTGGATGCCTGAAACTGTGGATAGTACCAGACCTTGTGTATACTATGTTTTTCTTATATGTATATTCTTGAGAAGAGGGGAGCAAGGGCTTGGGAATAAAATACTTGTCCTTAAAAGGGAGGAACAGAAAAGAATTGCCCTTTGGAAATCGCAGAGGTATTATTGTTTTGTTGTTTTCTTGACACATGGGAAAACGGGTTTGAAAAATTGTAACCATTCTTTCCTAAGTAAAATATTCATCTGTATTTGCATGAACAAATGGGCAATAATCAATCCACACTATTTGCTCCTTAATTTTTGTTCAATGAGGAAACAAATAAACAACCACTCCTGGATTGCCATGGAATTAAAAATACTGCTTTAGATTTTGAAAAAACAAACCCTGTAACTCTCAGAATTTAAATATTAATATGCAAGCCATATTTTCTGCTTTCTATTTCTTAATTCATAGCAATAAAAACACGAGTAATAACAGTAATCTGGCATTCCTACAGGCTTTTGTAGATTCCTAATAACTTTTAAATATTCTATTTTTTTGTTTTAAAAATATATGAGAAAAATAGCACAAGCAGTATTATTCCCATTTGACAGGTGCTTAATATCAAGGGTTAGAGAAGTCAAGCGATTTATGCCAAATTGAAGAATTTGCTGAGGTGGGTGAGCCTAAAATCCAGGGAACCACACCCCTCCTCTATCATACTGGGTTGCTTCATTTTATTTTATTTTATTTTATTTTATTTTATTTTATTTTATTTTATTTTATTTTATTTTTTTTCTAGGAGAGAGAGAGAGACAGAGTGAGCAGGGGAGGGTCAGTGAGAGAGGGAGTCACAGACTGAAACAGGCTCCAGGCTCCGAGCTGGCGGTCAGCACAGAGCCCGACGCGGGGCTAGAACCCACGAACCGCGAGATCATGACCTGAGCGAAAGTCGGACGCTTAACCGACTAAGCCACCCAGGCGCCCCCTGGGTTGCTTCATTTTAATGCAAAGAGGTGACTTTGTTTCCCCATCCTTACGGACACTGAGATATACGTGGAGATTGTTCTATATTTCAGATCCCTTCTCTAATCCTAGTCCTCAACTCATATATACATTCATGCTCCTAAAAATCAAGTGCAACCCTGAGGGCGAACACAGACACGTGCCCCTAGATAAAATATCTCCCTGTGGATCCCCCCGGGGAGGCCCTGCCCCATTTCCGCGCCTGGAGAATAGGTTGTCGCCTGCAGGAGACCAAGGGTCTGGAATGGTTCTATTCTTGGAGGCCCTTATGGCCTCCTTTAATTCTTTCCCTGTTTATGGCAGACTGAGGGCTGGAGCTATAAAAAGGAGACAAGCAAAGTCACACCATGTCTCCGTTCATTACCCGTGTCCAGTCGTGGGCTCCACATCCAGAGAGGAGGCGCTGTGCGGGGCGCTGGGTGTCTGCACTCGGGTCAAGACACCTGGCTTTGATCTCAGCCCCGTCACTGCTTGGCTGTCATCTTGAGTGAACCCTTCTTGGTTCTGACAACGTGCTCCTGTGAATGAGAGCTGGGTTGCTGAGGAAATTACCAGAAGCAGCACACGGGAAGGCAGATTGTGAACTCTAAAGCCAAATGTGATTGTGTTCAGTGGACGTTCTAGCGATGAAGTGTGCACAGCCCGGTGCTAACCAATGTGGTGGGCGAGGCTTATCCTTGATGTCCCTGCATCAGTATCCTCTGGGCATACCCGGAACTCACACGCCCAATCTCCATCCTTCGGCTTTGGGAGGAAGGAAGGCATGTCCTGAGTCTACGGAGTCCGTGGCAGTCTGTCAGGAAGTTGACCCCCTGCTTTGGCGTTGATAACAGAGGCTATATCAGGTAACCTGGCAAGGGATTAAGCTTTATTAAACCAACTGGAAGTCTTGCCAGCTCCCAGGGGGTGCGCAGATAAGAAGCTCACGCTGCCAGCCTAGTGAGGAGTGTGGGATTTGATGTCCGGCTCCCAGGTAGAGTGGGGGCACCTGGAGGTAGCCGGCAGTTTCAGCATCTGGGCTCCAGTGGCCGCTAGCCGTGTAACTTCGGGCAAATTCTGTAACTTTTCTACATTTGGGGATTTTCATCAGTAAAAAGGGGAAGGCGTTGTCTCTGCCTCCTAGGGTGTGGGGAGGACATGTGTAAAAAGCCTCTCCACATAGGAGGAGCAAGGGGTGCTCCAGAAAGAGCTGATATTCTTGAGTGTGATCAAAGCATGGGGGCACTCGGTGGCCCCTGGACATGCAGTGGGTTAACAGCCAGCTGTGTGGATGTGGGGGGAACTGGAGAAGGTGCTAGACCTCAGTCTGGGTGACAGGTGACATTTGAACTGGGTCCAGAAGGGCTAAGAGTGAGCTCGCCTCAGACAGAGGGAAGAAGGGAATTTCTAGCAGAGAGACCAGCATGGTGTTTCTGGTGTGTTTGGGTAGCTGTGGCTGTGTGGTCATGCCTTAACCTGAGTGACATGGGAAGATGAGTGTCCAGGTTGGGGTGACTGTCCAAGGGCCTTCCACGCCATGGGAAGGAGTCTGGACTTTATCAGTGGGAAGCTGATTTAATTTTCTTTTTAACATTTACTTATTTTTGAGAGACAGAGAGACAGAGCGCAAGGAGGGGAGGGGCAGAGAGAGAGGGAGACAGAATCCGAAGCAGGCTCCAGGCTCCGAGCTGTCACCACAGAGCCCAACACGGGACTCGAACTCATGAATGACAAGATCATGACCTGAGCCGAAGTCGGCCGCTTAACCGACTGAGCCACCCTGGCACCCCAGTGGGAAACTGGTTTAAACAGAGCTCCCAAAATGTATTTCTAGAACACAAATTCTTTAGGACTGCTTTTTACCTTATCAATACTTGGTATTAAATTCCTATTTTTAATTTTTTTTAATGTTTTTGTTTTTCTGTGTGTGAGAGAGAGACAGAGCGTGAGCAGGGGAGGGCAGAGAGAGAGGGAGACACAGAATCAAAGCAGGCTGCAGGCTCTGAGCTGGCACTTGAACTCACGAACTGTGAGATCATGACCTCAGCCGAAGTCAGATGAGCCACCCAGAAGCCCCTTAAGTTTCTTAAAACAAAGTCCTTACGTAGTACATGTTGTTGCAGCAAGCAAAATGATGCCATGTAACAAATGTCAATAATCTCTCTCCTGCCAGCCCTCCTCCAGTGTCATCCCCCAAGGTAACACACATTGTCAGCTGGCTGGTGTCTTTCTCCACACTCATACATGTGTGACACACCCTTAGACAAGCCCCTGATTGAAGGGATGAGCCTGTCACCACACAGTGGCCTGGGGAGGGGCTGGGATTATTAGACAATGCTCTGCCTGGAGGTCCCTCAATCATACCATCCCCATGACTGACATCTTTTTTTTTTTGAGAGAGAGAGAGATAGAGACAGCATGAGCAGGGGAGGGTCAGAGAGAGAGGGAGACACAGAATCTGAAGCAGGCTCCAGGCTCTGAGCTGTCAGCTCAGAGCCCGACGCGGGGCTTGAACCCATGAACCATGAGATCATGACCTGAGCCGAAGTCGGATGCTTAACTGACTGAGTCACCCAGGCGCCCCGACTGACATCTTTTAAAGTCGGCCTTTGTGGAGGTCACAGAGAGTTAGGCTCATGATAAATGAGATGCCATCAGTAGTTCTTATATTGGGGCTTTTGGTTGCTATAGAGAAAAAGCTTCTAAATACCTCTTCCGCCAGCCTGATGAGATCAGATATTATACCACCTGAAGGAAAAGAGGCCCCAGAGCATACGGACAGTCAATTCACTTGGGAGGCAGAAGCGGACGTTTCAATACTCCTCTGCTGCTCGCAAGGGCACCTCTCACCTGCTGGCACACTGGAAGACCAGGCCGCCAGGCGGAGCCCCTGACGAACATGTCCTGGCTTGCCAACGCGGGTCTGCGCAGCCAAGGGCTACCGGTGTCGCCGAAGGCCAGACGTGATGTGATGAGTCTGAAGGGTGGAACTAATTCCTCCTTTGACCCCAGAGGGCTCGTGTTGAGGAAGGAACTGATGTGAGATGCCCTGTCTCCACAGCAGGAAACAGCAAACCCGACGGACGGGGTCCTGAGGATGGGCACCGATGAGAGATGAGGCAACGACCAAGGCATGGTCCCCGGGGAAAGCTTTTGTACCTCCAAGCATGAAGGGGTCAGGGTGATGGGGGTGTTGTAGGACCCCGAGACAATTAGAAATGTGGAGGGCAGGGGGCTCCTGGGTGGCTCAGTCAGTTAAGCGTCTGACTTCAGCTCAGGTCATGATCTCGCGGTTCGTGGGTTCGAGCCCCGCGTCGGGCTCTGTGCTGACAGCTAGATCAGAGCCTGGAGCCTGTTTCGGATTCTGTACCTCCCTCTCTCTCTGACCCTTCCCTGATCACACTGTGTGTGTCTCTGTCTCAGAAATAAATAAAATACTAAAAAATTAAAAAAAAAAAAAGAGAGAGAGAGAGAGAGATGTGGAGAGCAGGATGGTAGGGGATAGAAGTTGTAGTTCTGACCAAATCGGCTATTGCCAAACCATGGGGTGGCCCGGAGGAGGAAGGATGCTAAATGAGACCTCTCTCTTCCTGCCCTGAGGTCTCCTGCCCTTCTCTGTTGGAGGAACCTAGGGAAGCCAGGATGCCAAGGAGCGAGGATGGTGCAGTCCTTGGAGGTCAGCTGCTGGAGGCGCAGGTGCAGGGGAGGGTGGAGGGGCAGATGGAGACCATCCGGTACACGCAAAGCCGGGGACACGCGCTTCAAATCTGCACCTTCATTATATTCTTAACATTATAAATAAAAATGAGTTGAACCTTCGTTTTAACTATTATGTTTCTAAACTTGTATTTTTTTCTAAGATTTTATTTTTTAAGTAATCTCTGTACCCAACTGGGGCTTGAACTGACAGCCCCGAGATTAAGGGATGGATACTCTAACCAACCGAGTCAGCCAAGCACCCCATTATTTTTTAAGGTTTGTTTTTCTTTTTTAGTAATCTCTCCACCCCATGTGGGGCTCAAACTCATGACCCCAAGGTCAAGCGTTGCGTGCTCTTCCAACTGAGCCAGACAGGCACCCCTGTTAAACTTGTATTTTTAAGGGGGGGCATCTGGGTGGCTCAGTCGGTTAAGCGCCCAACTTTGGCTCAGGTCATGATCTCACAGTTTGTGGGTTTGAGCCCCGCGTTGGGTTCTGTGCTGACAGCTCAGAGCCTGGAGACTGCTTGAGATTCTGTCTCTCTCTGTCTCCCCTGCTCTCTCTCTCTCTCAGAAATAAATAAAACGTTAAAAAAAAAACTTGTATTTTTAAGGGATGATGGGCTATTGCTGTGAAACATTTGATCTTACATGAAGAATATCATGGCTTCGGGGTGAAAAAAATGTAATCAGCAAAGAGTGTCTATGCTCACTGAGAAATTTTGGTAAATATAGTCTGCGACGTTCTTTCTACCTCTTGCTTAAGTATTTTTTAAATAGCTGTAATGAGATATAAATCACATACCATGCAATTTACCCATTTAAGGTGTGCATTTTGATCGTGGGCTCTTAGGATATTCACAGAAATGTACATCCGTCATCAAATCTAATTTCAGGACATTTTTGTCACCCCTAAAAGAAACCACTTACCCATTACAAGTCAATTCCCCTTTCCTTATAGTACTTCCCCAGCCCTTGGTAACCACTCATCTGTTATATCTCTCTATGCTTTGCCTCTTCTGGACATTTCATATAAATGGAATCATATAGGACATAGTCCTTTGTGACTGGATTCTCTCACTCAGCACAGCATATTTTCATTCGTGTTGTAGCATGTATCAGTCCTTTATACCTTCTTATTTATTTTTATTTTTCAACACTTGTTTATTTTTGAGAGACAGAGCATGAGCAGAAGAGGGGCAGAGAGAAAGGGAGACACAGAATACGAAGCAGGCTCCAGGCTCCGAGCTGTCAGCACAGAGCCCGACGCGGGGCTCGAATTCACAAATTGCAAGACCATGACCTGAGTCAAAGTCAGATGCCTAACTGACTGAGCCACCCAGGCACCCTATGCCTTTTTATTTTTGAATAATATTTCATCAAATGGATATACCATATTTTATTTATTCATCTTGATAGTTATGAATTACTATGAATACCGTCTCTAAAATATTTATGTACAAGTTTTTGTGTGGACTTAAGTTTTCATTTCTGTTTAGTAGATTTCTAGGTTACATGGTAACTCTGTTTAATTTTTTTTTGAGGTGCTCACAAGCTGTTTTCCAGAGTGGCTGAATCATTTTACATTTCTAGTGACAGTGAATGAGGGTTTCAGTTTCTTCAAATTTGCAAACATTTGTTATTGTCTCTTTCTGATACTTAGTGAAGTGGTTTCTCATGGAGGTTTTGATTTGCATTTTCCTGGTAACTAGTGATGTTGAGTGTGTTTTTACCTGTTATTGTCCACCTGCATGTCTTCTTTGGCAGAATGTGGACTTCAGATCTCATTAACTTAATTGGATTATTTATTCTTTAATTATTGTGTTGTAAGAGTTCTTTATCCTGACTATATCAGACATATGATTGGGAAACATTCTCCCATTTCATGGCTTGTATATTCACTTTTATAGTATCATTTGCAGCACAAAAACTTTTATTTTTGATACAGTCTGATTTATACATTTTTCTTTTGTCCTATGGTGTGTCTAGTAAGGCTTTGCCTAATGCAAGGTCGTAAAGGGTTATTCCTGTTTTATTCTAAGGGTTTTATAGTTGTGGCTCTTACATTTATTTCGGCCTGTGATCATTTTGAATTAGTTTTTGTGCATGGTGTGAAGTTGGGATCCAATTTCATTCATTAGCATTGTGATATGCAGTTGTCTCACACTCTGTGCTGAAAAGATTATTCTTCCCCCCCTTAAATTGTCTTAACATCCTTGTTGAAAATGTAACGGTTTATTTCTGGACTCTTGGCTCTGTTCCAATGACATCCAGACCATACTATCTTCATAACTGAAACTTTGCTGTCAGTTTCTCCTCTCAGTTTTATTGAGATATAATTGATGTATAACATCGTATAAGTTAAGGCATACAGCATAGTTATTTGACATATGTATATATTATAAAATGATTACCCCAGTAATTTTAGTTAACCTCTGTCACCTTACATAATTACAGTAGTTTCCCCTTGTGTTGAGAACTTTTAAGATTTACTCTCTTTGTAGTAAGTTTTTGAATTGGGAGTGTCAGTCCTCCAACTTTATCTTCCTTTTAAGGTTGTTTTGACTGTCCATTTATGTATCGACTTTAGGGTTAGTTTGTTAATTTCGGCAAGAAAACCAGCTGGGATATTGAGAGGGATTGCATTGAATCTGTAGATCAATGTGGGGAATATTGTCATCTTAATGATATTGTCTTTTTTTTAAATTAAAAAAAAGTTTGTTAATGTTTATTTATTTTCGAGAGAGAGATAAAGCACAAGCAAGGGAGGGACAGGGAGAGAGGGAGACGTGGAATCCAAAACAGGCTCCAGGCTCCCAGCTGTCAGCACAGAGCCTGGCATGTGGCTTGAAGCCATGAACCATGACATAATGACCTGAGCCGAAGATGTCGGACGCTTAACCAACTGAGTCACCCAAGCACCCCTTAATGATACTGTCTTCTGATCTGTGAACATGGGATGTTTTCCTTCTTTACTTTTTTCAGTAGTGTTTTATAGTTTTCGGAGTGCATGTTTTGCATTTCTTTTTTTCTTTTTTCTTTTTTCTTTATTTTTTTTAATGTTTTATTTATTTCTAGGAGAGAGAGAGAGAGACAGCGTGAGCAGGGGAGGGTCAGAGAGAGAGGGAGTCACAGACTGAAACAGGCTCCAGGCTCTGAGCTGGCAGTCAGCACAGAGCCCGACGGGGGGCTCGAACCCACGAACCGCGAGATCATGACCTAAGCGAAAGTCGGACGCTTAACCGACTAAGCCACCCAGGCGCTCCGGCATTTCTTTTTTTAAATAACATTTTATTGTTTGTCTTTTTTTTAAAGTAAGCTCTACACCAAATGTGAAGCTTGAACTCAAGAGCTTGAAATCAAGAGTCACATGCTCTACTGACTGAGCCGGCCAGGCACCCCTGTGTTTCTTTTAAATATATTACCAAGTATTCTATTCTTTTTGATGCTATTATAAATGGAATTGTTTTCTTTATTTCATGTTTAGGTTGTTTGTTGAAACCATATAGAACTATAATTGATTTTTGTATTTTGACTTCATATCCTACAAACTTGCTTAAATTGTTTACTTTTTCTAATAGTAAATGGCCCAAGTTCTTCAGGATTTTCTATATACAAGATTATGTAGTTTATAAATAGAAATCATTTTATTCTTCCTTTATTGTCTCAATGGCTTTTAACTCTTTTCTTGCCTATTTTCTTGGGTAAAATTTCCAATACCACGTTGACTAGAAGTGGTGAGAGCATATAGCCTTGCAATGTTGTTGATCCTGGGAGAGAAGAATTTAATGTTTCACCATTAATTATAATGTTAACCTGTGTTTTTTGTAGAAGCCCTTTATCAGGCTAAAAACGTTCACTTTTGTTCCTAGTTTGCTGGTGCTTTCATCATGGAGGGATTTGAATTTTGTCAAATGCTTTCTCTGCATCTATTTAGGTGATCCTATGTTTTTGCCCTTTATTCTATTGACATGTACGTATTATATTATCTGATTTTCAGATGTTAAACCAACCTTGCATTCCCGGGCTAAATGCTATTTGATTATGCTGTACAGTTATTTTTATATGTTGCTGGATTCAGGGGGGAAGAGTTAAGATGGTGGAGCAGCCTGGAGACCCTGCACTTGTCTTGTCCCTGAAATTCAGCTAGATCAGCACGAAACCATTTTGAACACCTAGGAAATTGCCCTGAGGACTGACACAATAATCTGCATAACTTGAGCCACAGAACTTGGCAGGTACATGGTTGGAGAAGTGAACTTGGGGAGAGAAAAGCCGTGGAGGGTAGGGATAAAATTATGGAGAATAATGAAGCAGAAAAAAAGAGGGAAACAAAGGCAAAGGATTATGATACAAGAGTTAAAGAATTCAGTGACTTATAAAAAAGGAATAACATTCAAATCATAGGAGTCCCAGAAGACGAAGGGAGAGAAAAAGGGGCAGAGGTTTATGTGAGCAAATTATAGCAGAAAACTTTCCTACTCCGGGGAAGGATGCAGACATCAAAATCCAAGAAGCACAGAGAACTCCCACTAGATTCAACAAAAACAGACCATCACCAAGGCATATCATAGTCAAATTCCCAAAATACACAGACAAGGAAAGAATTATGAAAGCAACGGGAACGATTTTGGCTGGTTTTAGCCTCAGTTTAATATTGGCTTAGTATGAATTGGGAAATTTCTCTCTAATTTGTGGAAGAGTTTATGAAGAGTTAATATTATTTACTCTTTAAATGTTCAGTAGAATTAACCAGTGAAGCCATCTGAGTCTGAGCTTTGTGGGGTTCTGGTTACTAATTTAATCTCTTTACTTGTTATAGGTCTATTCAGATTTTTTATTTCTTTTTTTAAAAATGTTTATTTATTTATTTATTGAGAGAGAGAGAGAGAATATCAAGCAGACACAACACCGTCAGTGTGAAGCCTGACATGGGGCTCAATCCCACAAACCATGAGATCATGACCTGAGCTCAAATCAAGAGTTAGATGCTTAAACAACTGAGCCACCCAGGCGCCCGTTCTATTTCTTTTTGAATAGTGTCAGGAATTTGTGTTTTTCTAGGAAGTTGCCCATTTTGTATAAATTATATAATTTGTTGGCATGTATTCCCTCATTGAGAGAGAGAGAGAGAGAGAGTGAGGGAGGGGCAGAGAGAGAGGGAAACACAGAATCCAAAGCAGGCTTCAGGCTCTGAGCTGTCAGCACAGAGCCCAATGTGGGGCTGGAACTCACGAACTGTGAGATCATGATCTGGGCTGAAGTCAGGTGCTTAACCAACTGAACCACCCACGTACCTCCAATTTTGTTGATATTTTAGGGAATTTTTTATTTTATTGCTTTTCTCTATTATTTGGTTTACTGTCTGGTGTCAATTTCATTCAGTCTGAAGAACATCCCTTAGTATTTCTTGTAGTCTCATTCTTTTATCTCTGTTCTTCAGATTGTATGATCTCCATCAACCCTTGTTGAAGTTCATTAATACCTTCTTCTACCAGCTCATAGCTACTGTTGAGCCACTCTAGTGAGTGTTTTATATTAATTATTATGCTTTTCAACTCCAGAATTCTCAGTTGGCTTGTTTTTGATTCCCATCTCTTTGTTAATATTCTGGATTTGATAAGCTATTGTTATCATACCATCTCTTAATCCTTGAAGCATGGCATCTGTTAGTTCTTTGAACATATTTACAAGATAGACTTTGAAGTCATCTACTTAATCCAAAATCTGGGTGAGAAGAGGGAGCCTCATGTTCTTGTCTATATCTGCCTGGAGTACAGCTTCTGTTTTGTTTTTTTGTTTTTTGTTTTAAGTTCATTTGTTTGTTTATGTATTTTATTTTTTATTAAAATTTCTTTAATGTTTATTTATTTTTGAGAGAGAGACAGAGACAGAGTGCAGGTCGAGGAGGGGCAGAGAGAAGGAGACACAGAATCTGAAGCAGGCTCCAGGATCCAAGCTGTTAGCACAGAGCTTGATGTGTGGCTCGAACCCATAAACTGAAAGATCATGACCTGAACCGAAGTTGGACGCTTAACCGACTGGGGCAACCAGGAGCCCCTGCAGAGATAGAGCTTCTATCACATTGAGGCTGGAGTGGGGTAGGGAGTGAGCAAATCATGGCTCTGATGCTCTCGCCCAGATATGGTAGATTTTCTTTTTTCTTTTTAAAAAAATTTTAAATGTTTCTTTATTTTTGACAGAAAGATAGAGCATGAACAGGGGAGAGGCAGACAGAGGAAGACATAGAATCTGAAGCAGGCTCCAGGCTCTGAGCTGTCAGCACAAAGCCCTATGCAGGGCTCGAACTCATGAGCCATGAGATCATGACCTGAGCTGAAGTCAGATACTCAAAGGACTGAGCCACCCAGGTGCCCCTAGTATATTTTCTTAAATAAATGTTTCTTTATTTAATATATGTCCTCTGTAGTCCTTTAGGACAATTTCCAAAGACTTATTTTTAAAAAATGATTTTTGCCAATTATGGTTATTTCACTGGGAAGAGAGTATATGTAGCTTCTCATGTCACCATTACAGAAGAGTTCCTCCGTACGTTGTCTATTTTTCTTGAGAATTTTAGTGATTTAAATATTTGTCTCAGACTTATACGTGTACCACATTTGAAGTCATATGTTGCTGTTGCTGCAGTAACACTAACCCCACCCCCTTTATTTTCTCCTCCCTGGAGAAAATGACTCAACTCTTAAATTCACTTAAAAAATTATCTCATTGACTCTAGATGCTGGTGAGGATGTGGAGAAACGGGCACCCTCCTACACTGTTGGTGGGAACATAAACTGGTGCAGCCCCTCTGGAAAACAATGTGGAGGTTCCTTAAAAAATTCACACTAGAACTCTCCAAGGACCCAGCAATAGCACTGCTAGGAATTTACCCAAGGGATACAGGAGTGCTGATGCACAGGGGCACATGTACCCCAATGTTCATAGCAGCACTCTCAACAATAGCCAAAACATGGAAAGAGCCTAAGTGTCCATCAACAGATGAATGGATCAAGAAGATGTGGTTTATCTATACCATGGAATACTACATGGCAATGAGAAAGAATGAAATCTGGCCACGTGTAGCAACATGGATGGACCTTGAGGGTGTTATGCTGAGCGAAATAAGTCAGGCAGAGAAGGACAATATCATATGTGTGCACGTATAGGAGGATTAGGAGGAACTTAACAGAGGACTGTGGGGGAGAAGAAGGGGAGAAATGGTGGGGGAAAGGGAGAGAGGCAAACCATGAGAGACTCTTGAATGCTGACAAAAACTGAGGACTGATGGATGTGGGGGGGGTGGGGATGGGCATGGAGGAGGGCACTTGTGGGGATGAGCACTGGGTGTTCTATGGAAACCAATTTGACAATAAACTATTAAAAATTATCTCCTTGTTTAGAAGTAACATGCTTATAAAACATCTTTTTCTTTCTTCTTATTCTTTTTAATTTTAATCCAAGTTAGTTAACCTATAGTGTAATGATGATTTCAGGAATAGAATTTAGTGATTCATCACTTATATATAACACCCAGTGCTCATCCCAAACAAGTGCCCTTCTTAATGCCCATCACCCATTTAGCCCATCCTACCACCCAATACCCACCCCCCCCAGCAATCCTTAGTTTGTTCTCTGTATTTAAGAGTCTCTTATGGCTTGTCTCCCTCTCTGTTTTTATATTATTTTTGCTTCCCTTCCCTTATGGTCACCTGTTTTGTATCTTAGATTCCACATATGAGGGAAATCATGATAGTTGTCTTTTTCTGATGGACTGATTATGCTTAGTCTAATACACTCTAGTTCCATCCACATTGGTTGCCTTTTAGTTTTCTTGATTGTTTGCTTTGCAGAAGCTTTTGTTCTTGATGAGGTCCCAGTAGATCGATTTTGCTTTTGCTTTTCTTGTCTCCAGAGACATGTCAAGTAAGAAGTTGTTTCGGCTGAGGTCAAAGACGTTGCCTGTTTTCTCCACTAGGAGTTTGATGGTTTCCTGTCTTACCTTTAGGTCCTTAATCCACTTGGAATCTATTTCTGTGTGTGGTGTAAGCAAGTGGTCCAGGTTCATTCTCCATGTCGTGTCCAATTCTCCCAACACCATCTGTTAAAAAGGCTGTCTTTTTTCCATTGGATATTCTTTCCTGCTTTGTCAAAGATTAGTTGGCCGTACGTTTGTGGATCCATTTCTGGGTTCTCTATTCTCTATTCATTGATCTGTGTCTCTTGTTATGCCAGTACCGTACTGTTTGATGATAACAGCTATGTGATACAACTCGAAGTGTGGAATCATGGTGCCTCCAGCTTTGGTGTTCTTTTTCAGGATTGCTTTGGCTATTCAGGATCCTTTATGGTTCCATACAGATTTTAGGATTGTTTGGTCTAGCTCTATGAAGACTGCTGGTGTTATTTTGATAGGGATTGTGCTTATATAATATCTTTAAGAAATATTATAGGAGTGCCTGGGTGCCTCGTCAGTCAAGCATCCAACTCTTGATTTTGGCTCAGGTCATGATCTCATGGTGTGTGGGATTGATCCTTGTGTTGGGCTCTAACAGTGTGGAGCCTGCTTGGGATTCTCTTACTCCCTCTCCCTCTGTCCCTCCCCCCCCACCAAATAACTAAATAAAAACTTAAAAAAATATTCTGGTGTTAGGCGCTATCTCTTAACTTCCCATGATGGATGAGGATTGAGCTCTAGTTCACTCTGACATTGCCCTGTACACATGTGCTTCCATCATGCATCTTCCAAGATAGTTGCAATGTTGATTACACTGACATTCCATGTTTATATTCCCAATATTCAGCATCTTGAAGTACCATCAATTTTCACAGCTGAGCTGTTTTCCTGCCATTTTTAAACATTTGTTTTCCTTCAAATTAACATCCATTTGGGTCTTTTGTTTGCTTGGTTTCTTATGTGCTTACTACTAACTCCACACCCTCTTCCATTTGTGTAACTCTCCCCTAAATGTGCTCAAATACCCAGATGTCCTACCAGCTTTTCCTGTCTGAAGACATCTCTCCGGGGGCTTCTTAGAAGATACTGTCTGGAGTCATTGCTTTCCAGGCTTGTGATCCAGTGGCTCCCCGGAGTTCTCTCCATGATCCTAGCAACTGCCTGCATCTCTGTCTTATTTAGATCTCTTGTGTTCTGTACGTCATGATTTCTCTCTTGGTTTCAGTTTCATTTTTTGTGAAGCCCATCCTTCAGTAATTCCTTGATAAAGGGTGTAGGGGAGGTATATATTTTGAAACCTTATTTTATGAAAATATATTGATGCCAGTTATTAATAGTTGGTTTACCTGGGTACAGGATTCTAGGTTGGAAATAATTTTACCTATGATTTTGCATGACATGCTCTTCCGTTTTTCATTTCTCTTACCATTTTTGAGAAATGCAATGCCATGCTGATTGTTAACTGTGTGTATTAAACCTGAGTTTTTTAAACTAGGAGTTTATCATATCTTTAGTGCTGTGCTCTAGAATTTTATGATGTGCCTAGGTGTAGGTCTGTTTTCATCTTTTGTGCTGGGTCTTTGATGGTCCTCTTCAGTACAGAAAATTGTGTCCTGTGGATCTAACAAAGTTTCTTGAATTATTGCATTGATGACTCTCTTCTTTCCATGTGATCTTTCCTCCTTCTGTTACCACTTGTAATTCAGATGTCAGCTTCCACAGACTGGTTCTCTAATTTGAAAAAAACTCTCCCTCTAAATTTTTGTTTGCTTTCTAGATCATGCTTGCCAGCCCCTCTATTGGATTTATCAATGTTGCTATCAGATTTTCAATTTCTGAAAACTTTGATTTTGATTTTTTACTTTTCCTTTAAAAAATAGCACTTGTTCTTATTTTTATGAATATAGTATCTTTTACCTTTTCTTTCTGAGACTATTGGTTGATTTAATGAGGTTTCCTTGCGGAAGAGTCTCTTTCCTCTAAATCACTATTTTTTTCCTATTTGTTTTGGTCACTCATAAATAATGCTCTCTTCATGTGTCTTTGCCTTTTTGAATACTTCATCTCTGTATCTTAATGGTTTTTTAAAGTTTTATTTATTTATTTATTTTGAGAGAGAGAGAGAGAGAGAGGCAGAGAAGGAGGTGGATAGAGGATATGAAGCCAGCTCTGGGCTGACAGGAGTGAGCCCAATGTGGGGCTTGAATTCACAAACTGTGAGATCATGAGCTGAAGTGGGATGCTCACCAGAGCCACCCAGGTGCCCCTCTGTATTTAAGAGCAGAATTGTAAAATGTTGGTTGGCAGCTCATCAACTGTCATCAAGAGTCGTGGTTCTCACACTAGGGTCCCGGAGGACCAGCACTGTCAGCCTTCCCAGGTGCTTGCTTACTAGGCATGGATGTTCTGCAGTCCCTCCTGGACTTTCTGAATCTGAATTTCTGGTGGCCGCACCCAGGAATCTGTATTTTAATGCCTTTTCCCCCATAATGTTTATTCACGCTGAAGTTTGAGAAGCACTGAAAAGCGTGGGGTATTCTGCCTGGATGATTCCACTGGGGGGATTCCGCATGCCAGTATTTTGATGCCCTTTGTCTTGGACTGTCCAGGAGTCCCCGGGTGATCTCTGGAGGCCACACTTCACAGAGAGCCTGAGTGGTGAAGAGGCTTGAGAAGTCAACAATCAGGGCATACACGTTTCTTTAATGCCCTGTTTTCAGCTGGTATTTAGTTCTCAAACTGTGCCAGCTGCTGCTCAGTCTAGAGAATCTATCCTTTTCTAGAATTAACCCTTTAGTCTTCAGCTGTGTGGCAGACGGGCTCTTCCCTCTTGTCCATCTTGCTGCTTCCGCTATACCTCACCCTCCACGATGCTGGTTTCCAGCTCCCCATTTGGCTCCCTCATTCCAAACAAAGCCTGCCAGAGCTTTGCAAGACTGGGCTGCAGCCTGCGTCCCTGCACCTCTTCCCCTTGCTTACCACATGCCTGCTCCAGGGGCTCCCAGCTTTCTGTGACTGTAGCCACCCTCCTGGCCAGGAGCCTTAGCACAAGCTTCCTCTCTAGGGATGCTTTCTCCACCCTTCTTCCCCTGGCCCCACTCCTTGCCGCATGTAATGGGTTGAGCTGTTTCCACCCTCCCCCAAAGATCTTGAAGTCCTAACCCTCAGCATCTGTGAATGTGACTTAATTGGGAATAAGATCTTTGCAGATGGTCAAGTGAAGATGAGATCACTAGGGTGGCCCTAAAGCAGTAATCCAATAAGATGGGGAAATTTGGACAGAGACAGGAGTGCACACGGAGAGAGCACTATGTGAACTTGGAGGCAGAAATTTGGGCGATGCTTCTACAAGCCAAGGAACACCGAGGATGGCCAGGAAACCACTGGACGCGGGGAGAGAAGCCTGGAGCAGAGTCTCCCTCACGGCCTTCAGAAGGAACCAGCCCTGTAGACACCTTGATCTTGAGCCTCTGGCCTCCAGAACTGTCAGAAAATACATTTCTGTTGTGTAAGTTGCCCAGTCTGTGGTGCTTTCTTACAGCTGTCTTAGCAGACTGATACCTTACCCTCTGGTCCTCGTCTTCGATGCCTCGTCTGACCTTCCACCATTGGTCAAGGACTCCTTTCATATACCTCCAGCTTGTGCATTTCCACCAAAGTACTTTTCTCAGTACAATTATTTAATCACAATGGACTTATTTAAGTACTGACTTACTTAATTTCTTGTGCAGTTAGTGGTTGTATTTGTTCCACATGGGTCTCTTGCATACTGGGAATTGGGGCCATGTCTATCTTGTTCACTCCTGTATCACAAAGTGTCTGCCAGCACATGGTCACCTCAGCACTGGATGAAGACTGAATTTGCTTTTGTTCTACCTTTCTGCCTCCCTTGGGAAGCTAGGTTGGCTTTGGATTTATAAAGCAGTCTGCGACCTTGGCCCATGTGCTGGACGGGACGTCCTGATTCAGCCCTTCAGCCAACTTACTGCAGGTGGGTCACCTACTGCATCTCCTGGGATGCCAGCAGAGTATGAGGGAATTGACCTTTACTGACAAGAGTGGGGATCCCACCGAACTCATCTGGGCAACTTATGTTGGAGTAGCCGGAACCTTGATCCCACCCCTGACCAAGCTTCCTGGGTGATTCAAACACGAGGATCACTGACCCTAATCCCGTTTACATATGTCTTAAGCAGAATAGGAACTTACTTGGTCACCTGGATTCCTGGCCCATAGCAGATCGAAATATACGAATATGGAAGGGGAGATTTACCAGAAACTGGTCCCAAACACCAAACAATAGAGTTCCCCAAATGCAACAGGGTCACTGAGTACAGGGACAAACAGACCTCTGACCTACATTGTGAGGCTCATAAGGAAGGGTCTAAGTCATCAGCAAAAATTTTATGGAGTCAAAAATTTGTAAGGAGTCAGGACGCAAGAAATCACTGTGAAAAGTATTGCCACGTCAAGGATTTGTGATGTTTTGGGCACAGCCCTGAGCAGGGAGGATGCTTTGTTTAAACCTTATAAGAGCCTTCTGGGTCATGTTCTGTTGATGTTTGCATTTTGCAGATGAGGCAACTGAGGCCCTGAGAGATGGAGTGAGCTGCCCAAGATCCCTTTACTAGTATTGGAAGAACAGGCTGTAGCCCTCATTTGTCTGACTCTTAAGTTGGTGATATTAGTCTTTATTCAAAGAAATTCCTTTTGTTCACCTAAAAGACAACTTTTGTTATGAAAATTAATTTATGAAGGACATGTCATTATCAACACAGTATTAATGACCCACTGTTAGGTTTACTTAAAAATTACCCATAGGAAAAGGGATGCCTGGGTGGGTCAGTCGATTGAGCATCGTCTTTGGCTTAGGTCATGATCTCGTGTTTTGTGAGTTCGAGCCCCGCATTGGGCTCTCTGCTGTCAGCACAGAGCCTGCATTGGATCCTCTGTTCCCACCCCCACCCTTCTCCCACCCATACTCTCCCTTCTTTCTAAAAGGAATAAATATTTAAAACATAGTTTACAAAATTATCCATAGGAATGGATTGGATAGTGGTTGACAAATGTGGACTTTTCAGTACTTATTTAATTTATAATCAGAGCACTTTGGTGGATAAAGAGAAAAATAGAACTATCCTATTTCATTCCTTTGCATCTTCTAAATTGTGGCAGATCTGTACCAGGGATGTATGTGCTGGGTTTCCACAGTCTGAGTAACACTGAACGGCAGAAGACTGCTACTTTACCACGTCTTCCCTCTGCTGGCCTGTCCAAGGCAACCCGGGGAAGTGGCTGGCTCCTGGCGCAGGATGCTCCTTGTCATTGGGCGAGCCCCACTTTGGCCTCCCTGCCCTGTGTGGTGAGTTCAGATCAGGTTGTGATGATAAGCCGACACTCTGGGAATAAGGGAGAGGAGATCTTGCAGCCATGTGAGATTTACATTCTTCTAATGGCGGCGAGAAGGTCCCCCTAGACGCCTGCTTGCAGGTTAAGACCGCGGCTTTGTGCTCTCTCTGCAACTTGGGAGTTCTGTCCTCTAAGACAGGTCATTGCATTTTCTTCTAGGAAGTCCAAAGATAGAAAACGGACATGGAGTGAAAGAGCATTTTGTATTCATCCCCACTTCTTCCTCTCGTGGTTGGTCATGGAAACCCCCAACCTGACAGATGGTCGGATGTGGGGCTCCATGTTGAAGATACTATTATTAACGAACGAAATGCATGTGTCCTCCACAGAGAGCTCTAGGAGGGCTGCTCTCCCGCCAGAAGATGCTCTGATATTTTATTGTCTGGGATGAAGGCGGCTCCATGAACAGAGGAGAGAATAAGCCGTGTTGTCTCTGGAGGGCAAAGATGAGGACTGAATGGCTTATTAGATTGAATGGCTAGAAAATATGTAAGTTCCCAATGGATTGATTAAGAAGCAAAGATGTAATTTTCAGAGCAGACATGGGTGGGCAATCCCTAACTGATCTGTTGGTTTTCTGTGTTTATTGAACCAGATATGCTGATAACAACCCTTAGGGCCCCATGGTTCTTCGAGCTTAACTCTTAGCTAGGATTATACTTGTGGCTTCTCGGAGTTGGGAGGATCCTCAGAAGCCTAAATGAGTTAGAGTATGAGGGATCTGGAAAAGGGAGAAGGTTCCAGAATTTATGCAGTAGTGAAAAAATAGGATGTTTTGGGACTGTCTCTTATTTGTGGCACTTTATTCTTTCAACTGGCAATCATAACTATTGATTAATTTAGGTTGCTGGGCAGCAAAATTACCCAGACGTGGTAATACTTAAAATATATACAAAAAATATTTTAGAGCTGTGAGTCATGACACTGTAAAAAGTTGAAAGCATGATTTTCTCACGTTCCTGTGGGTTAACAAGGGGAGAGAGAGGGAGAGACGCACATTAGTGCCTGTCTTGTTCTATAATGCAAAATCTGTTCCCTATCTCTCTTTTGCATCAGTTCTACTAGGAAAAGTGAAGGCTGAGATATTTCAAGAAAAATTCTCTGACTTGGGGTCCAGCACTATCCAATATAACTGTCTGTAATAATGGAAATGTTCTCACTGTCAATGTGCTAGCCACTAACCACATGAGACTGCTGAACACTTGGAAACATGGGTAGAGCAACTGCGAAACTAAATTTTCATTTTATTTAATTATTTTTTGGTAATTTTTTAATGTTTATTTATTTTTGAGACCGAGATACACAGAACATGAGTGGGGAAAGGGCAGAGAGAGAGAGGGAAACACAGAATCCGAAACAGGCTCTAGGCTCTGAGTTATCAGCACAGAGCCTGATGTGGGGCTTGAACCCATGAGCTGTGAGATCATGACCTGAGCCGACGTCAGATGCTTAACCAACTGAGCCACCCACACGGCCCAATTTTCATTTTAATTAATGCACCTTTAAACATAAATAGCCAAGTGTGACTAGTGGCTGAGATATCGATTCTGACCTATTGGACAGAGTTATGGACAATATCTTCCTATCTCACTGGCATCTTTTTATGCTAATGACTTTTAATTGAAAGGGTACAAATATGCATGGTAAAATGAAATAAAATTAATAAGAAAACATCTATTTGACAAGAAAAGACTGTTTTGTGCAATTACATATCCCATACTTTATTCCAGATCCCCCTCTGAGATGCAATGGATACTATGGATAACAGCTTCTTATCTCTCTCTCTCTGGGCCTTGTCTGTGAATGTATAAACATGTAAGTGTGTGCACACTTCATTATGTAAATGGAAACATACAGTACCCACTATTTCCCTCCCCATACTTCTTTCACTTCAAAACATCCTGTTTGTGGTGTATGGGCTGTGAAGTTGTCTCATCTTTTTAACGGCTGTGTAGTATTCCATGGGCTACTTGTACCGTATTTAACTGGCCCCTGTAGTGGATATGTATTGTTTCTTACTTCTAGTCACTACTGCAAATATCACTCCAATGACTATCCATCCACTTCCATCTTTGCACATGTATGTGGCTGGTCTTTTCTGTGATAGCAAATTGCATGAGAAGCAAAGTCTCTAAGAAAACACCAGAATAACAAATCAGTTAAGATTTAGTAAGCGATCTTCCTTGTGTCCCTCTCCGAAACGAACCAGAGTGGGCAGAGTTTCTGTGTGGTGGGTGTCACGCTGACTTGTAAGCCCCACGAGAGAGATGGTTGCCGCCCACTTGTGCCCACCATCCAAGCCGGTAACAGGAGCTCACCAAATCTGTTGAACAAACATGGAGATGTTCCAATCGTCAATCATACTCTGAGGTCTTTTGCCAACTTTGGAAAGCATTGGCTGAAGACTGAATGGGTTCCCTTTGTCATAGAGAGCTATCGATTGCTCGGCTAATGAAATATTAATTAATTAATTAATTAATTTTAGAGAGGGAGGGTTGGCGGAAGGGACAGAGGGAGAGAGAGAGAGAGAGAGACAGAGAGAGATTGAATCTCAAGCAGGCTCCATGCTGAGCATCCCATGAGGGGCTCTATCCCATGACCTGGGGATCATGACCTGAGCCAAAATCAAGAGTCCAATGCTCATCCAGGCACCTCAAATATTATTTACTTTTTAATTGCTTCACACCCATTCCTGGAATAATATCCACTACTGTTCCTAGAGAAATAGAAATAAAGAAGCTAAACTACTGAGAATTGCTCTTCGAAGATTTGCTTAAAATTTGGTAACATTCCCATGGAAGTTGGTATGAAGAAAGATGCTATTGCCCATTTTGCGAACTGCGAATTCTGCTTAGCCGCTCCTGTGGGCCTCCCTAGTCCGAAAGGACCTCGTCCCCGGCCACGGCAAGGTGCCATGTTTCCGCAAGGCAACCGACAGGAGCCGTGTCACAAAAGGGGAAGCTGAGTTTGCACGGCCGATGTTGGGCACCATTTCCAAGTGGAAGGCTTCTCCTTTCCAGCTCTGCCCTTTCTTCCGTAACCATCCGGCCACCCTCCGGTTCCCCTGAGCCGCTCACCTGTGCAGGCACTTGGACCAGGTACGCCCTGGAGACCCGCCTCCTTTCCTTCTGTCACTTCCTCCGGGTGTTGGCTTCTGACTCCTCCCCTATCCAAGGGCTCAGCCTCTGTGGGGCAGTGGGGAGGTGAACTTTCCCCAGGGATTTTGATAAGAGAGGATCAGAATGAGCTCTCACCCAACACATTCTCAGTGTGACGAGGCAGGACCAGCTAGGTCAGGAGGGAAGGAGACCAGCGAATGTTGACCGTGAGGGTCAGCACACCTATGCAGCGTGCGCCCTTGGTATTATGGCGCACAGACCACGTCAGGCTTCTCAGCTGACTTTATTTTATTTCATCAGTGTCTTTTAATTTTAGTTCTCATCAAGAAAATAAAAAGGATCAAGCAGCCCAGATAAGGTAATAAGTAAAACATGGATCTCCTCCTCCATGACATCTGCCATTAATATGTTCATTGTGACCCGTTTCACATAAAAGAGCTCATGTTATAAATTGTTGTACATGCCAGATTTTTTCTAAATCGACCTTTTTCTTTTTTTCTTTCAGTGATTTTCTTGCTCCTTTGTCTCTGTGCCCCACCCTCAGCCCAATCAGGGAATAGATGTTTGTATTTGGTGGGCAACAATTCCCCACCTTTACAAGGTTGTTTGCACACACATATGCACTTACACTTACACACAGAAAGATATAGGCTTTCCCTTATTGTTTGATCTACTAAATTAGATATTTTATTTACACCTCTGCATCTTTCTTTTCTCAGTTAAAAGTGGTGAAAGTGTCCTCACATCACTGATTTTTTTTTAATGTGATGTTCCCATGCTTGCATGTTCTGAAATTTATTCAGCATCCCTCACTGATGGGCGCTCAGATGACTTTTTTCTTATTCGTTCTTTCTTTTTCTGTCTATTGTCTCAGCCAACAATGCTCGGTGGGTAGCATTGTGCAAATAGCTTTAAGTACTGGTTATTTTTTACCTCAATGGGAGAGATTCCCAAGAGTAGGATTGCTACGTTGAAGGTAAGTGTATTTTTGTTTTGCTTTTTTTAAAAATACATATTGCCAGAATCTGTTAACGATAAAGAAAGCTACAAACACACCGCATCGCCACCAGCAATACCTGAAAGTGCCTTTTCCCCCTGCACCCCGCCAATGTTAGAATGCCACCTGTTTTCTTCGAGAATTTGAGGTGAGAGGCAACATGTAATTGTTATTTAAATTTCCATCTTGCTGCCTATTCATGTGGTTCAGCACCTCCTCAGGTCCTCTGGCTGTATCGCCTTCTTCTGTGAATGGTTGTGTTCAAATCCTGTGCCCGTCTCTCTGTTGGCTCGTTGGTCTTTCTGTTATCGGCTGGTGAATGTTCAGCCTTCTGTGGTGAGTGGGACATCGGCTGTCCTGTGGGTGGTGAAGGTGTCCCCAGCCCACCCTACCTTTGTCTTTCGTGTCGTTTTGCTGTATTTTGCTGTTTAATGAATGCTTGTACTCGACTGTCTTTTATTTTATAGCTTCTGGGATTTTTGTCGTGTTTATAGGTATATCCCTGGCCCGTAGGTCACAAATTACATTTTCCAGGATATTCTACTATCTGACTTGCTGGGTTCAAAAACATTTCTTTTTTTATCTTTCCAATGTGGAGGTTTTTGGTTTAGTTTTTACTTTAGGCATTGAAATATGTCTGAAATGAGGCAAGGGTCCAACATTATCGTGTCCCATTTGACTCCTGTAACGATGTCCAGTTCTGGTTCATGTAGATCAAGAGGAGACCTTTGGTGGCTTAGTGCTATCTGGTGTGCTGAGCTGTGGCTGGGGACACAGGGGTCACTCGATGGCCCTGGACTGTCTCCCTGACTGCTGCCCTCAGGGCCACCCTGGGTCACTGTCAGAAAAGGCCAAAGTCACAGGCTAGCCCCACATATGATTCCTTCTCTGCACCCAGAGCTGGGGCACCACCTGTAAGGAGGTCAAAGTCAGCAGCCTTGAACTTCTCACATCTCATGGTTTCGGACCTAGGCTCAGCCGCAGGCACTTGCAGGCTCAGTCCACCTGAAGGTGGCCTCTGCCATGCTCTGCCATCTCCCCTACCCCCAGCGGGCCGCCCTCCTACACTGAATCCAGGGCTGTGTGGTGAGCCCACTCCCACGGGCCATCCTGCCTTGTGAAGAGTTCTCTGCTTCCCAGATGCCTCTGATACCAACCTGCCTTGACCTTTTCTTATAATTCCAATCTCTAGCCGCGGGAACTCTTCATTTGAAAAATACCTTGTGTAGAGTGCCTATCAGCAAGGCACCTGCCTGGTGGGGAGGAAAGAAGTATTTATTGTGATGAAATGTTTATGCAGATTGAGATTATTTGACATGTAAGAAGGCTTCTTCCCCTTCCATCTGGGATCCCTTTCCATTCTTCTAACCTGCTCTGTCTCCCAGCAGATGGAGTGGAAGGGATGTAGTGAAGGGCTGGGTGGGTGGGGGGGATGGGGGTCTTGCCTCATGTGAAATTTCTCTTGAAATCCAGCCTTTTCAGGTGGCTCAGTCAGTTGGGTGGCCAACTTCAGCTCAGGTCATGATCTTATGGTTCATGGGTTCAAGCCCTATGTCGGGCTCTGTGCAGACAGCTAGCTCAGAGCCTGGAGCCTCTTCAGATTCTGAATCTCCCTCTCTCTCTGACCCTCCCCTGCTCATTCTGTCTCTCTCTTTCTCTCTCTTTCTCAAAAATAAGTAAAACATAAAAAAAAAAAAGAAAGAAACCCAGTCTTTTCTTGGTCATCATTCAGCAGATGTCTATGAGCGCTTACTACACAGTGAGCACTGTTGTAGAGGTGCTGACTGTGACAGGGAAGAGAAAGCCCAGGCTCCAGCCATCACAGAGGTGGGTGTACCTAGATATAAATACCTATGTGTATAAATAAATAGAGAGGGTAAATACCGATGAGGCAGAAATGCTACGGTTTGGGGGCTTGTCAGGAAAAGACCCTGTGGGGCATCTGAGGGAACAGTGTTTACGTAGAGGGTGGGGGCGTGCTGGGTGTGTTTGAGGAGAGTCCAGGAACCAGTGTCCAGGGTGGGAGAGGGGATGCAGCAGGAGACGCACCGCCCAGAGCAGGGCGGAGGGTGGGGAGGTGGGGGTAGGGGAGGGCAGAGGGCCTGCAGCCATGGTGCGGACTGAGTGAGAGAGCAGAAGGCAACAGAGAGATCTGAACGGAGCTTCCTGTGATCTCGCGTGCGCACGCGCGTGTGTGTGTGTGTGTGTGTGTGTCAGAGATCACGTGGGCTGCTTTACAGTGGTGGGTGTGGCGGCGGAAGAGAACAGGAACATGAAAAGCCTCTGAGAGATGTTAGTGTCCCTATTTTTGGTCAGTGGCTCCTCTGTCCACACCCAGACAGAACCCTGGGGGTCAGCCTGGGGTCATCCCTCTCCCTCACCTTTTCCTCCCTACCCTTCTCATCACTTCCTGCTTCTCTCTCACCACTTCCTTCCTCTCCCTCACCCCTCCTTCCTGTCCCTCACCACTTCCTCCCTTTCTCTGACCACTTCCTCCCTCTCTCTCACCACTCCCCCCTCCCTCTCACTACTTCCTCCCTTTCTCTGACCACTTCCTCCCTCTCCATCACCACTTCCTCGTTCTTCCTCTCACCCCTTCCTCCCTCTCTCCCTCTTACCACTTCCTTTCTTTCCCTCACCACTTCCTCCCTGTCTTTCACCACTTTCTCCTCTCTCTGTCCCCACTTCCTGCTATCTCTTCCCCATTCAGAGGACACCGATCCTTAACAGACGCAGAGGGTTGTCTTGGATTCAAGCCCTGCCCCCTACCTGGACGTTTCTGGACCCTTCTGAGCTGAGGCTCCCCCAGCTGACGAATGGGAACGGCAGTCATGACACTTATGTCACAGAGCAGAATTGCATTGGGTGAGCCTCCGCGGCGGGCAGCACAGCCCCGGACATGCCAGCGCCGAGTAACTGGCAGCGAGGAGCTTACGGGCCACCGCGCTGATGGTGACGGCATCTGTCATCAGTATCAGTGGTGTTTCTAAGTGCGGTGGGCTCACCTTCCTGCTGTCTCCCAATATTATAAGATGCAAAGGTCTTCACCCCAGCCCCATGGCTTTCATGGGGTCTCAGTCGTTCTCTATCTGGACTCAGGCTAACTTTCTAACCATCGTCCTGTGACCTTCTCAAGTCCCGGGGCCATTCTCCACTGCGTCCCCGGCAGGGGATGCTTACAAAACATAAGTCTGATCATGTCACTTCCTGTTTACCATATGTCAGTGGCTGCTGCTCACCTTCAGGATGAAAGTCCAAACCCTCCCTGTACCAGTTCCTCCGTCCCCATCTCGTTTCCTGCACACTGTTCCCAACACACGCCCACTAGCTGAATTAGATGTGCACCCCCCATCACAGAGTTTATTTCATCAAATTATCACAACTATTATCTGAATTCCTCCACTGGATTGTGAGGTTAGTAGGGACTGTGTCTTAGCCACTAAGCTACGGTATATTTTAAAAAATCTACAGTAAAGTGTGTAAGTGCACTAATAGTAGGTGTACGGCTTAACGAATTTTTATATGTGTATATATCCTTGTGATTTCCACTCAGATCCACACAGACAGCATTTCAAGCAGCCCAGAGGCTCCCCAGTGCTCCGCACCTCCCTGCTCCATACTTACTCCTCTTTAAGCTCCTGGGGACCATTTTAGTCGCTGTAGGTAGCAGGCATGCTCAGAGCATTTGTGGAAGGTCTCCATGGACTCCCTGGAGGGGAAAAGGGACGGCACACAGACCCTCCTGACCATCTCTGCCCTTTGCAGTTCTCTGACCAGAAGTATACTAGTGCCTGATTCCAATTTAACCAAAGTACCAGCCTCCAGGATAATACGTTTCCTCAAAATGTTTCTACAGTAGTGACTGCGGGTGGCGGTTCTCCGTGTGTAATCCTTATCAAACCGGCTCCCATACCTCATTTTGTTTGCTCGACAATCTGTAAGGTACAAAGAGCAGGTATGATTACTCTCATTTTCCAAGGGAAGAAATCAAGGCTCCAGATGGCCTGACGTCCTTCCCTGGGCACGTGCACCATGCCGGGGCCTCTGGAGTGCACGTGTCACAAGCAAGGGCTGTGAGGTCCCCGGCCGTGTCTGTCGGGACACCCTTCCCCTGCCTCTTGCTTTTTGATTTCAGGCTTCTTGGGTCCTGTTGCGGGATCAGTTGTGTGTCCCGCAAACCATATATTGAAACCCTAACTGTGGGTCTCTCAGAATGCAACTGTATTTAGAAGCAGGATCATTATAAGTTGCTGACGTAAGATGCGACCACACTGGATTAGGATGAGTCCCTCATCGAGTGTGGCTGCTGTCCTTGTACAAAGCAGAAGAGACACAGTGAGCCGTGTTATAAGGCCACGTGAAGCTGTAGGCTGGAGCGGGGCACCTACAAGCCAGGTACACGGAGGACTGCCTGCCGGCCACCAGAAGCTGGGAGAGGCAGGAAGGATTCTCCCACAGGTGACAAAGTAGAGCTGTGCCAACACCTTCATTTTGGGCTCCCATCCTCCAGGGCTGTGGGACCGGAAATTTCTGTGTGTTTTTTTTTTTAATTAGTTAATTTATTTTATTTATTTCTAGGAGAGAGAGAGAGAGAGAGAGAGACAGCGTGAGCAGGGGAGGGTCAGAGAGAGAGGGAGTCACAGACTGAAACAGGCTCCAGGCTCTGAGCTGGCAGTCAGCACAGAGCCCGACGCGGGGCTCGAACCCACGAACCGCGAGCTCATGACCCAAGCGAAAGTCGGACGCTCAACCGACTAAGCCACCCAGGCGCCCCGAAATTTCTGTGGTTTTAAGTCATCCAGTTTGTGCATTCCCAAGGACACTACCTCGGGCTCAGTATGGGCAACTTTTGGTCAGAAAAGAGTGAGCCCGCACACCGTGGCCGCAGACTTTCCGCGCCCCCCCTCTCCCCGCCAAGTGCCTGCTCACCCATCCCATCTCTGTGCAACCCTGCCCCCTGCTTTAGAATATGGCTCAACTGCCACCACTGGAGAGAGATGCTCCTGCCCATCCTGCAAGAGACCACGGGGGAGTAACGGATGATGAAATCAATGCTGCTGCCTCCCCCGCAAATGTCCGATTTCTCCTATTTAGCATAATTCAAGTGGGCGAAAAGTAGCCTCCTGGACTTCATCTCTCTCCTGCTGGGAGGCTGACCCAGTAGGAAGACAGAGTGGGGAGGGGATGGGGATGGGGAGACAATTCCTTATGGGTCAGAGGTTGATTTTCAGGATGCCAGGTGTTACCATTAGGGTGGAATACAAAGGAAAAGGAGAATTCCATTGTTGCAAGAGGTTATGGAGCGGACACACCTCTGGCAGAGGAGGGCTGGCCCGAGGCTCTTGTTCCCTGTACCCACCCTCCCCCCAAGTGCCTTCAAGGATACAGCCTTGAGAGAGTAAGGTGCAGTTGAGACCATCTTTGGATGGTCTGGATCTTTTTAAGGCATCTCTGTGAATTTTTAGGATTCTGGAGGGGCGGGGGCAATGGAGCTCTATGCAGGGGAGGACACGCCTCCCACGTAAGTTGCCTTGTTTATTGCACCTGCGCAGACCCATCCCCAGCAGCAGGTCAGTTTCTTCAGTCTCTCCTTGCCGGTCCACACCCAGGGTGTCACTTTCAAGTTTCGCCTTTTAGATCTACCAGAACTCCTGGGGCGGGGGTGGGGGTGGTGCGGGGTGGCGGTGGGTTGAATTAACACAAGTGAAAACCTGAATGTATCTGATAAAGTTCCTGGGTCTGCTTGATCAGAGTAGAGCGCCCCCTTCCCCCTGATTCAGTTCTGCATCTTGACATCTTTATTGAATCAGCTAGATGGCCATTCCCTCCAAAAGACTTCTCCAAGGGTGAGTGTGGAGTACCGTCTTTCTCTTCCGAATTTCCCCGCGGCGCACTGTGCACGTATCTTAGAGCAGGCTTCGCTTGCTCCCTGCACTACAGATCTGCACTCCACTTCACAGCTGGTTACTGGGTGTGCACGTGTGCCAGGCCTCGGGGACAGCTTCCTAAGTGGGAGGGATACGGCGCCTCATTTCACAGAGCTCACAGTTTTGTGGTATATGTGTGTTTTTATGTTGAAATATGTTCTAAACGTATTTGTGGAAAGAGGTGCTCTGTTAGGCCTATTCTAGATCACTATTAACCTATTCAGTCTGGGGCATTAGATAGACCTCCACAGACCGTTCGTTGGCCTCATGGAGGTCAAATCCCAGGCATTTGCACTGAGGTCCTGCCTCCCAGAAGGACGTGCACTTGGGGTTAAATGGCCTGCAGCCGCCATCTTGAAATGTTCATAACTTTGAACAGTTACGTTGATTCCTGCATTTATGGCTCCTGCGCTATCTGCCTCCGCCACTTTCCCAGGAGGGGTTCTTGCCTACTCCCTCCCTCACTCCGGGGACCCCGGGTCTTGACCAGGCTCTTCCCCACCTCATCCTGCAATTAGTGCCGCTCTGCCATTGGGTGGCATCTGGGTAATGTCGGAAGAGGAGGCCTGGATTTTGATGTCACCCTCAGTCGGCCTGAGGAGGGCACGCAGGTAGGAGCCTGGGTAGGCACGCAGGGAGTGTTGAGGTTGGGCATGCGTATCACGTGGTGTTTTAGGGCAGGGCCTCGTGGGGACTGTCCCTGCCCCAGGCTGCCCTTGGCATGATACATTCCACAGGTGACCTGACCGGATGGGACTCTCACCACCAGTGACCCAAGCTGCAAGTGCTTCCCAGCCTGGAGACTGACGCCCCTTGGGAATCTTCTTTCGACTGTGCGCCGGTGCAGTGGCCCGTGGGAAAGGCAGAACCCGGCTGGGGGCACAGTGCGTTGGCCCAGTGGTGGGTGGTGGATGGGAGCTCCTGGGGGCTGCGCTGAGCCACCCAGTGCACCCACTCCTTGCCAGGGGGGTATTCCCATGCCCGAGGGAGCAAGACATTAAATAGGAAATAAAAACCGCCATGACTGGTTGAGAGAGACTAAGAAACAAAGGGGAAAGCTTCATATTTTAGTATCTTTAATAGAGCTTCTTTCCCTTTTGAACAAGGCACTCCCCGTTTTCATTTTGCACCGGATCCCAGCCCCGGCCATGGCCACGCCATGATATATTACGGCGACCACACATGCTAAGGATATGCCATCAGCATTCACAACCATACGACTTAGGAACCTTGAGAGTTTTTCATTCTGCACGCGACTGTAAGGAGGCACGAGCCGCACCTCAGGTAAGTGGGCAGACCATGCTCCGACGCCTGGCCCTAGCGCCCCGGCGCCTCACCACGAAGGCGGAGAGGAGCCGAGCCTCACACCACACTGCTGTGCAGTTAGGATTTTGTGCCTTGAATGGACGGGTCGAGGAGCTGGATGTGGGAAGAGAAATCACGCCCTCCCCCCCGCCCCCGGGGCTGCATTTAGGAGAGCCCGGGGAGCGAGCACCCCACGCAGGCAAAGCCGGAGGACCCCCGGGCGGGCGTGGGGTAGGGCAGGGCTGGGCCTGCGGTCCTGAGTGGGCGGCGGCCCGTGACCACCCGCCGCTGCAGAGCAATGGCGAGCGTCGCTGGCTCGGCTGGCCCTTCCTCCCACACAGGGCCTGGCCATCTTGTGCCCAACTCTGGTAAAGCACCATTTTGTTTCTGCCTCACCATTCGTTTTTCCTGTTACTTTGCCAGCTGTCGTAGGTGTGCTTATCCTTCCTTTTGCATATGGAGGGGACCATGGGGCCCGCTCATTTCCCAGGAGCCCGCCCTCCTCCACCCCAGATGCTTCTCCTCCTCAGGCTTGCTTGCCTTGTCTCTGAGCCTTCTCCCTTGGATCCTAAATTGGGGTGCATTCCAGCTTTTTTTTTTTTTTTTTTTTTGCAAAGTGTTAACCTCTGGATGCAGGCCCCTTTTAAGGCTCTAATTTTAATATTATGATGACTTCAAGAACCGTACAGAACATTCAGGAAATACTAATCATACTGGCTTTTCACAGCAATGTGGAAGGGGTCGTGTGTTTGGAATTGCTCAGATTCTCAGCAATTTTAATCAGGGGTTTTTTTTTTTTTTTCCTTTTTCTTTTTTTTCTTTTTGCACCATTCAGAGAGCAAAATTAGAATTGCCTGTGTTTGTGTTCTACAACGTATTTGAGATAATTAAAAATTAGCCCGTGAAACCATAGAGATCTTTATAGGAGCAGGAAAGCTTTGCAGTCAGCCTCTTCCCCCCCAGCCCAGGCAGATGAACTGGACTTTTATGAGAGTAAATACGGAATCTGAATCCGGCTGCACATTTTTATTAAACCTAACATTTCATGGTCACCCCTGCTTAGCTGGCAGGCCTCCGGAATAGTCACCACCCCCTCTCCGCCCGCCCCCCCGCTCCCCGGCCGTATCTGATTAGCAACCTGCAAGAAAATAACTAAAAATAATCGGCCGCTGAAATGATTATTTAAGCCTCTGAGAAATGCCTCCCGATGACTGTGCGTGACCGTGCGGTGGCTGCGCGCTGGTCGGTGCTGCCTCCAGTGCGGCTCCACTTCTCCGCGGCTGCTTTAAGACCGCAGAGCGCCCCAGCGGCCAGAGGCAGGGGAGGGGGTCCCCGCTCGCCTCCGCGCCCGCCTCCCAGGCAGGGAAGGTTAGCGAGGGCTCACTGCGATTCGGGCCGCGGGAGAGGAAAGATGAGCCTGCGCGCCCGCCTGCTGCCTGGATGTGGAGGCTGAGGGCCGGCGCGCGGGGAGGCCGCTTGCTGCGCAGTCGGGGCGCCGGGAGCCCGGGATGAGCTCACGCCCGCGTCTGCGGCCCCGTGCACCCGCCGACCTGCCGGCGGCCCGCTGAGCCGACGGCCACCCGGGCCGCAGCCCCGCCGGCCCGCTCTGGCCGCAGCGTCGGGCGCGGCGCCCGGGGGCAGGTGTGCAGCAGCGCGGCGCGCGGCGCGCGCAGCCCTCGCCCGGAGCCCGGCCGCGCCGCGTGCCCGGGCGGCTCGGGCGGCGGCGGCGGCGGCGGCCCCCGGGCAGGTGGCGAGCGAGCGGAGCCGGGCGGAGCGCGGGGGGCGAGGCCGGCGCGTCGCTCGCGGGAGGCCGGGGAGCAGCAGGGGCATGTGGATACTGGCTCTCTCCTTGTTCCAGAGCTTCGCGAATGGTGAGCCTCTCGGGCTGTGGTCGGTTTCATTGCGTGTGTTGGCCGGAGTGCGGGGGGCACTGGATGCATGGGGGAGTCCTTCCCTCCGTCTCCCCCCATCTGTGCCTAAAACTGTCATGCGTTTCCTTCTTTTTTAAAAAATATTATTTTTATTTCTTTTGGGGAGGAGAGGAGGCAATGTAGAGAGAAGCCGGGGTGGGCGGGGGGCGGGGGGGGAAAAGGAATTGCTCTGTAATCATTTAAAGGAGCTTGCCTAGCAAAGTGACAGCTCCGAGCTAACTCCGGTACTAGATAGCTGCCTCATTCAGAATAAACCGGGTCTGGCGAGAGGAGGAGAGACGGGAAGATCGCCACTTAGACACATTACAACCTCCAGGGGACATGCCGTTCCATGTGGGCAGGTGGAGGGTCAGTTAAGAACGTTTGGCTTCACATTCAGAGCTTCGCCGAGCTTTTAAAACATGTGCTTTCAATCTGCTGCAATTCATCTCCGGCAGCAGTGAAGCCTTTAAGAAAGATCTCACCACCTCCCCCCACCCCCCCTTGGTACTACATTTCCTCCACAGTCATTTATGTAAAATTATGCACTCATAAGCATTACATCATCTGAGATGTTGACAAATTTTTAAGAACACCTGTACAGTTGTACCAATGACATCAGTGGATATTGTAAAGAGCATTCCTCTCCTCGCGCCCATCAGTGTTACATCTTGAAATGCTTTCTTCCCGGGGATTCGAAAAGCTATTGCTCTTGCCTGAGTCAGACCCAATTAGTAAGTGTGCCTGCACCTCAGTTTGCCGGTCACTGTGTAAATAGGAACTTACACGTATGAATGGCTTCCTCTCGTTTGGGAACTAGGGGAAATTGTCCTCATTTGGTATTGCCTGGGAGTAGCTACAGCTTAAATTCCCATTTCAAATTTTGGAACACAGAGCTTCATCAAATGTGTGACTTGCCGACAGTGAAAATTAAACCATTAAGCAGAATCCCCTACCCAGGAGAGAGAGAGAGAGAGAGAGACAGAGACAGAGACAGAGAGAGAGGGAAGGGGTGGAGGTGGGAGGTGGGGGGGAGGAGGGAAGAAATCTCGCCCTTGTGAGAAAATACCAGAAGCCAAGGGGAGGCTCTCAGATTTTCTTGGAAGAGGCACAGGGGAGCTCTGAGCGTTAGCTGCATCGGGGTGCATTTTCTGTGCTATCTAGATAGTATCTAAATCATCACACTGACAGGCCAGAGGAAACATACAAACTTTGTAAAATTAAAAAAACAAAAAGGTGACTGAGAACAGGTAGAGAAGAAGGAAGTCCTGAAATTAATATGGAAATGATGCTTTGCTCTCTAATATGACCTACAGCAAAGTGTGCACAACTTTCATTTGGAGGTTTCCCAGCAGGAGAGAATTGCAACAAGTTCTGACAGGACCCTGTCTTTCCCGGAGGGCACTCTACCTCTTCTGCAGCCTCGTGGGAATTTACCTTGGGGGAGAGATCTGCTGTAGCTCATGTGTGCCGATGCATCCGGGAAGTCGGCCCTTTATGGAGCTCTGCTAATGTGAACCCGGAGGAGCCGTAAAAATGCTCACATACGTGTCCCTGTGCCTCAGAGCCTTGACGGCCTGTCTCACCTGTCAGAGGGTGCACCTCTCTGGACTCCTAGGAAAGGCCGGGATCACAGGAGGAAATGAAATTCCCATCCTGTTGGGAAGTACGTATTTCAGGAAGACAGAAGACTGTGTGCTTCTGAGTGTCAGTCGGTACCTATTTCACAGTTCTTACAGTTAGAGGTGACAGAAATAGTGTGGAAGAATTTCTGGTACAGTCCCTGATGCAGGGATGGTATAAATGTGTGTGACTTTTTAAAAAATGAATTCCCATACTAAAATGATCATGAGAGAATCATAGCTAGTGAGGCAGTTGTGTAAAACCTCAAACATTCTATGAGGAAAATATATGCAATGACATGTATATGCATTTTGAGCATTATCTTACACCTTTTTCAAGACCTTTAGAGTTGATTGGTAATGACCTTCTTGGCGCTGTAATGGATGCAGGTAGATTTCACAGTATGAGGCTGTGTATGCAAGTGAATATTGGACATGGCAGTATTACGTGGTCTGATGCTATCTATCGGAAGGTTGTGGAACTCTCATATAAAAATGGCCCTCTCTTTTTATGACCAAGCATTTAAAAAAAAAAAAAAGGTCTGACTGTAGCGCTCCGGGCTCTTTCATTCTGGCGGAGGGGAGGGGGGGGGGGGTGGAGATTAGCTTTAAAGAGTTTCTCAATGAATGATGTTCAATGCGTACTGTGCAGAAAGGATCATAAAATATATGGTCATATGAAAATAGAGTAAGAGTCCAAATTGGAATGTTGTCCGTTCACGGGTCCACATTTCAAAAAGGTGAAATTAAATGGTTCCTACCCATCTATCTGAAGGAGACTAAAAAAAAAGAAAAGAAATTTTTTTTTTCAACAACTCTCCGAGTTTGGTCTGCCTTAATTCAGAAAAATTACTGAATGTGTGTGATAAATCTATGCATTCTAATTCCTAAGCTGGCTCCCGCTAGGCCTCAAACAGCAAAATGTCTGACATGATTTAAAGAAATCTATTTGCAAAGGATGGTGCAGTTTGATATTCTGGGGTGCTCACCACCTATGAACCCCACAGTGCATTTTAACAGTGTAGACAATAGCTGGTCTATTTTTCCCACTGGTGTAACGGGGTGCGTATGTATTTCTTAGTGCTGGACAGGCCGCAGACAGTCTTTTGGGTGAAAAAGAGAAGTGAGCGAGCAGTCCCTTCATGGGTTAAACGCTTGAATGAATTACCTCACCTGATCAGGTGCTGTCATCGTGCTTAAAGCAGTCAACTTGCTCTGCAACGTTCTGGAAATTCTCACCGGAGGCCTTCTGTTACCGTGCGAGGAAACGGGGTTCATATATGTGCAGACACACATCCACACACGTCCCTGGATGTCTCCTCAGGACAGGACCATCCTGCATTGTGTTGGGCCACAATTTCTCTCGGTTTTAACCCCACGGAGCACATTCTAGTGTAAGATTCTTGCTAAAAGCAGGAGCAGAGCTCTGGATAAGCTGAATAAGGAACGGTAAGCGTATTTATTGCATATAGTACATTTTTTGCTAGTATCTTTGCGTTTCTTCTTATGTACACACGTGTCCCTGACATCTTTTCCTGAGCTGTGGGATCTTGACCTTTGCGGTGTGGCTGATTTCACAGAGCTCGCAGAGATTAGAGGAGGTGGGTGCTGGGGGAGAGACAGGCGTTCATCAGAACGAAAGTAGGGTGTCAGCCCCTTCCGGGCATCACCGGCTCATCCCGACAGGATATTACGTGCTGCAAGCTGGGCATTTTGTTTAAATTTAGGAGCAGGCCTTTGTGAGTACAAATGCACCTTGCGACCTTTTAAAATGACTTTTATTTTATTCATGTCAAGACGGGTAAGTAAACAGTGTGGTTAGGTGAATCATTTCAGGGTCTCCTGCCCTCCTCTCCTTCCCCTGTTTTTAGGAAGCAGATTCAAAATCTATCTCAGAATTTCAGCACTCCTCTAAAATTTCTAGGTCTCTTAAGTGGTGTGCCCCTGCCAAATGCCCTCTGGAGGAAAACAAAATGCCAGGCAGACCTTTAATAAATGCCAGCCCGGCCTTCTCTCCTTCTTGACCCTCTCCTGGATGCCACTTTAGTGTGGCCTCAGTTCATTGCTGCCTCTGGGAGGGGTGGGGGGGAATCAGGGGCCCACTGGGCAGAAAAGGGTACCATAGACAGTGGTGCTGGTAGGGGAAATAATGTTGAGCCCTCCCTCCCTACCCTGCCCCCAATTCCTAATTCCTGGACCTTCACGTCGATATCAGAGTGTTCTATCATTGAGATGCAGTGAGGATTTCCTGACGAGACTCAATGCAAGGTGCATTGAAACTCGATGTAAAAGGGGCCGAGAGAAAGAGAGATGGGGAAGGTCATTTTAAAAGGAGAGACCTATGAACGCAGCAGGAGGCTAGAAATTTATGCCTGACGAATTAAAGAATGGGTTTCTCGGTGGATGCATTTAGCAAACCGAGGGCGTCCGAAACTCACAACATCAGCCGAATTCGAATTCTCGGGGTGCGGTTATGAATACCCGTCCTCACGAACGCAGAGGCAGGGAAGAGGAGACGCGTAGCGTCAGGTTAGGCAGGGCCTCCGCAGCGTTTGCAGCGTTTGCAGCGGTGCGGCGCGCGGGGCGAGCCCAGAGCCCCAGGGCGTTTGTCGCGCGGACCGCCGCGTCTGGGCACGGTCTCGGGTGCCGCGCGCGGCAGGCCCGGCGGGCAGAGAGGTGGTGGTACCTGCATGCCAATTGCGTCCCTGCCACAGGACACTAGTGGGCGGCAGACCTCACGGGACTGTGCTGCAGCCAGCCTCCTCCGGCGGCGCAGGCAGAGCGGCCGCCTCCTCCGGGAAGCGGGCCGCGGCGTGGCGATCGGAGGCCCTCCCTCCCCAGCACGGGCTCGCCGGTCCCCGCGCGCAGACCCCCAGACCCCAGGGCCCTGGCAGGCCGTAGCTGTTGCCCATTGCACAAAGGACGACCGCGTTGGTGGCACTCTCCAGAAGCCTGGAAGGTGCCCGGGGAGGAAGGTGCATCTGCATAGCCCCTTCCGAACTGGAGGGGGGGTGGGGAGCCCGGCCCGGCGGGCGGGCGGGCGTCTCCTCCTGGAGGTGGCGGCTCCCGGAGCAGCCCCGCGCCTGATTGGCTGACCTTCCAATGTCATTCCAGGAGGCCCCGCTCGCTTCTCCTCCTGCTGCTGGTGACAGGGGTGACGCTGCCGCTCCTCTGCAGTCTGCTGTCTCCCGGCCCTGTCCCGGGGCTCCCAGGCCCGGAGCCCCCTCCCCGCTCCCAGCCCGCCTGCTCACCTGCACCAGGATTAACTCTTCACCTCCCAGCGGGCCGGGCACAGAAATGCCCAAGTGCCTTCCGCCCCCGCCCGCATCTCTGTGTTTCCGTGTTTGAAAACCGAAAATTCAGAGTTGTATTTCCCTCCCTGAGTTTCCGGGTTAAGATAAGACAGTGGGAATGGAAGATTCCAGCAACCCCACGTGTACCCAGCTCTGGGTGCCACCCACCAGGTGCCCTCTGTACCACCTTCCACGAAGGTGGCGGAGGGAAGTGCCACGGGGCAGGTGGATGCCGGGTTTCGGATCAGAGGTTAGTCAGCCTTCTGGCCGGGATGTTCCGAGGGCCGGATTCAGAGGCCTCCTCGAGATTAGGCCCCTACGTTTTCCGCAGAACCTTGGACATTTTCTCCACGGTGCCCAGGGCAGTAGGTAACTTCACCTCTTTGCTGCTTACCTGGCTACTGACTGTGCCCCCTCTCAAAGGTCCAGTGCGTCCTTCAACACCCCGGGCAGAGTGTGTGCACAGAGTAGGTGGAAATCGATGTTGAGTGATGGAAGGAAGGCCCAGATGATGGACAGAGCCCCGCTCCCCTCCCCCCTCCCCATCCTCCCTTCCTCTCTCCCCCCTCCTCACCTGTCCGCACCTCACCCTTTCTCCTTCTGGGCCCCAGTCTCTAAACCACTGTGAGAAAGGTACCCCGGCCTCCTGTGGGTTCCGTGGCTCCTATCTCGTTCGGACGCACGGACCTGATGGCTGAAGAAGTGTTCATTTACCAGATGCTTCTGGGGCATTTTGTTCTCTTTGCCAAAATGGATTTGCACTTGGAGTACGAGGTGGGACTCCACGGGGTCGTTGTGGTGATGCAGCTGCTTGAGGCGCTCTTCCTGATGCAGATTGGGTCAAATGTCACGGAAAGTAAGGTCACGAACAAGCCGGCCCCTTGTTCTCAAGCGGGTGGAGCCAAGTGCACGATTCAGAACTCGTGTTCGGTGTTCACTGCCCTGTCGCATTCTGAAAGCTGGTCAGAGACATCGAGTCCACACGGACATTTCCCCTGGGATTCTTGGGAGTTCAGTTCTTATCAAAGGGCCACCCAGCATGTCAAAGCAAAGCTCAGTGTCATGGGCCTTCATTGTCTTAAAAAATCACATTATTATCATCTTAAATATCCTGTTGATTTAGGAGGTTCTCAGTGTTATCTCTTTCTTCTCTCTCATTTTCCAGCACTTGGTTCCTTCATCAAAGCAGCACGAAAGGAATACATTTTATTCATTCTTGAAATTTCAACTTCTGTTCAAACAGAAGAATCACATTAGGTGTGATAGTGCACAGTATTTATTATTGTGTGATGTTGGGAGATCTGTATTTGTTCTGCGTTGATCAGTAATTACAGTATTTTTTAAAAAAAATCATTCAAGTGGATGGAAGAATTTTTGGTCTTTAAGCCCCTCCCCCCCTGGATTATGTAAATGTATATCCTAGGTCAGCAGAGAGGAGAGAAATGGGGTTGACAAGAGATTTGTCGGGATAAGAGGAAGGAAGGGTCTCCTGCGCCACCAGGCAGAATGACAGAGATTAATAAATCTTGCCCACATCCCTATTTAAGTTATTTTTACGCAGACAACAGTGAGTAAGATTTAAGAGTGAGCAAGCAGTCCTATTTATAGAAAGCCGTTTTTAAATGCAGCGGATGAGATGGTGAAAGAAAGCACTGGAAACGTGAGAGAGATCACCTCCACACCCAGGGCTGGCTTCCTCTCACTTCCCAGCAAGGGGCAGGATCTTGGGAGGGGACAAAAAAGGCATACCAAGCCTTGCTGAAGTACTGAGAAACCACTTTGGATGCTGCAGAATGTTCTGGAAATGCTCTCAGGGTTTAAGATCGTGTCTGATTTGGGGGTTGGGGCGGGAGCCAGAGTATTTATTGCTTGGAAACTGGGTTCAGGAGGTCTGGGGGGGGGCTTACTGCGAGGATGTGGAGTGGGCTGCATGGCCACAGATACTCCTGGGCGATGCGCATCGCCTCTTGCAGACGGTCAACTGTAGGAAGTGAGAGGGTTGGGTCCACATGCCCTTGTAGCAGAGCAGTTAGTGAGAGAAAGGTTCAGATTTAGGATTTTGTGATTATCACAGGTTCATCCATGACACTGAGTTCTAGGGATTTAAATTGTGCTGTGTGCTCCTCTGAATGGTCAGTCTATTTATTTATTTATGTTTGTTTGTTTGTTTCTGGGGGGAGGGGTAGAGAGAGAGGAGAATCCGAAGTAGGCTCCAGGCTCTGAGCTGTCAGCACAGAGCCCGACGTGGGACTCGAACCCATAAACCGTGTGATCATGACCTGAGCCGAAGTTGGACGCTCAACCAATTGAGCCACCCAGGGGCCCTGAATCGAGCTCTTTAATTACTGATTTTGATTGATGTGAGCCTTGCCTCTTTTATTATTGAAACGAGGAACCAGGAAATGGTTTTAAGCTTTATTTTAACATAGAATTTAATCAGTTCTTCTTGGTGTCCGCTGTGCACAAATATGATGACAGTTTATAGTTTTTCCCCTATATTACGCAAATTCTCAAATTGTTGGAAACTTCCGCAGAATTCCAGTGGTGATAACAGTCCCAGGGAAGATCCTGATGACCTCAGGGTCCCCAGGTGCCCCCGCGTCCTATCCTCATCCTCAGGGGACCTCCATGAGGATTGTGTGAAGCTGAGCCTCTGGTAGGCAGGATGCTTACCGAGGAGCTCGGCGGTGTGAAGTGGCTTGATGTCAGTGGGGGGCCCTGACCATTCATGCCCTTTCCTAACATTGAGTCAAGCGCTGATGTTCCTCATGAAGTCTCTGTTCACTGCACGGACTTCGGGTGATGTGAAGATTTCGGTGATTATGTCCTAAGACGGAAGTGAAGTATGAAGATAATTAGAACCACCGCACTCCTACGTGCTTTTTAAATTTATTCCTTTTTTTTTTTTTCTTACATAAAGGACCTGAATTATAGTGTGGAAACTTGTGAGTAAACATATTTTCTCATTAGAGAAACCCAAGATTCATTTCTTCTCTCCACTGTGGCCTGATTTGATCTGGGGTTCCCGTGGGACCCCCAACCCCCCAGATCCCAGCCTGCTTCATTACGGTGTTTATTTCTCAATATTGGCTGTAGAGCATTTTTAATAACTCGATTTGTAGCTGCCGGGGTAGAAATAAGAATGCTTTGTAATATTACACGTGAGACTTAGCGGTGAGCTAAAGACCCCCCCTCCCCCCCCCCACCGAACTACAACTGCAATCAGCTCTAGCAGCTGACTGGGCAACTTGACCGGGAAAGGGCACCAGGGTTATTTTGTCACCCACATTGGATCTTGCCATTGCTGTGCCCTCAAAGGATAGTCATTTGCCTATCTGATGGCCAGTGAATAAGAAATGCATTAAAAAAAAAAAAAGTGAGATGCTCTCTAAAAAAAAGAAGCATTCTTTCATAAATTATTCAGGTTGGTAGAACCTAAGTTAGCAGTTCCTGTCTGGTACCTTGACATGAGAGCAGAAAGCAAGTGGGGATGGTTAATTACCAGATGTGTGCGTGCATATTATGATTCACCAGAATCAATAACTATTAAGCCTTTGGTGGCTCCCTTTTTACAAAATAGATTTGATGGATATTTACGTAGAAAACCGGGAAGACAAATGTTGACCCACACATGATGTTGGTATTTGTGTTGGCTAATTACTTTGATCAGTGGTTCCTCTGTGTCTTGTGTCTTCTCACATCACCAGCCACGACCACCTACCTTGGTCAGAAGAGGCCCCCATTCTCCCTCTTGCCCCATCACTGATGAGGGGAGTGGGAGATTCCTCTTTAGGCTTCTGTGGCATCAGGTGCTTACAGGCAACAGGAGTGAAGGTTATGGGAGACCAAGAATGTGGAGAGGGGGCTGCACTAGCCCCCATGTGAAGATAAGAGGAATAGACGGAGAGGAAGAAGGATGTAGGCTGCCTCCTGGTCTTGTTCTAGTTAATGTGTCTGGACCTTTCCAGCTAAGGATCAAGGCCACTGGTTCTCAATGCCCAAGTGGGCTTGTTGGGGAGGAAGAAGTTATGGAAATTTCCTAGGGAGTTTTTCCCCTTACGAGTCTTGTACCGGAGATTCTAATGCTGGTACCATTTTGGGAATGGGCTAGAATTAGAAAAGTTCCTTAGGTCTCCTTCCAATGGATACCTTTGCCATCTCTCCCCCACTCCCACAGCCCCCCGACTTTGTGCAGAAGCCTCAGCTAATAGTTGATTTAGTCTCCCAGCTCTGACCTCCAGGGAGTCTGGTTCTACAGCCCTGGGGAATGCGTGGTTGGGGAACCTGCTTTAGTTTTCTGTTCCAGGGAGCCCATAATCTCCCTCTGGGAAAACACTTACTCGGTGAGGGGCTTCCCAGCCCCTGTTGGACAGAGGGCTAGATACTAGCTGGAAACCCAACCAATGAAACTTCAAGAGGACCTCAATTCTTGGGGAACTCTGTATTGAGTAGTGGTTTATTGGGGGGGGTGTCCATGTGTGGGGTAATGTGGTCATTGACTGCATATGGTAATATGCCTTTGGGCAGGTTTAGGGAGAGTTGGCAGTAAAAGCTGGTGACAGGGAAGTGCCCACATATGGGGAGGTGTGAGCCCACCAGGGACACTTCTAATTTGGATCCTAGTAGCCGGAGAATCATTTACGTGTGTATCTAATATCTATCAGCACCTGAATGTGGATATATGTGCACAGAGATGCGGGGCCGGTTTTTCTGATTGTTTGAGTTTATTGGCTGTTCAGCTTCATTGCTCAGCACGTGCTTTGCTAATGGACTTGGTTCCGTTGTGTTTGCTCACACTGAAGCCTTCCTTGCATCCGGAGTCCTCGCAGAGAAGCCTTTTGGAGCCTAAATGTAGCCCTCTAGCTGCAGACAGGAGGCCCATAGTGCGAAACTGATTGGGTTCCTGTATTGAGCAATCTTGAGAGATGAGTGAGGAGAGCAGATCGAGACTGGACAGGAAAATGGATCTGTTGGCAGCGTGAGGTTTTATTTTGGTGCCAAACTAGGAACACGACATGTGCCTTCATTCAGATACCACTGCCCAGGCTCCTTCCAAAGCCAGATGTAGATGACTTGCGGATCGCCTGCCCTTTGGGTTTTCTTTTCTTTTCTTTTCTTTTTTTTTTTTTTTTGCCCTTTGGATTTTCTTGGTCTCTGCGCCCTCCCTTAGACAAATGACCCCGAATGGACCGTATTTACCACACAAAGCACGTGCCGTCGTGCTAAATTGTCGCAAAAAGCGAAAAGTGGCGTAGAAGGACATACGTGCGCTTTTAGACCTTGTCACAGGCATGATAAAATCGAGGACAATTACTGGTGGCTGAAGAATCCTTTCAAAACACCGTGCCCTTGATTTTTGCACTAAAATAGACTTGAATGTGTGCCGGAGAGAGGCCTCAATTCAGAGCCTTAAAAAAAAAAATCCCCTTTTGTGTCCTGAGATCTTATTTTAGACAATATTAAAAATAACTCTCCCTCCTAGGCATCTTAAACAAGTTTGATGTTCTAATGCTTTGGCGATTTTATTGTGATTCACTACAGAGATGATCTTCCAGAGCGGCCGTTGTGATACTTTGCTTTAGAAGGAAACGGTATGAAAAGCCTAGCAGGCCGAAGGAATGTGATTTCTGCTTACTCAGAACTACACGAATTAGGGGAGACCCCGTCTCTCGGCAACAATAGGTTCCTACTCTGCCGCTCCTTTAAAAGGGGGGCATTGTGTTAGGAAGTCACAGGCTCCGCCAGGAGAGTTCTGGAAAGAGGAATCAGTCTAAAATAGCTCCTAGGCCCTCTCTGATCTGGAGATTTCACAAATTGCACAGTTTGTGTAGACTGTTCTCTTCAAAATTTCGTAGTGGTGGAGGTCACTCTTTTTTGATCTCCTCCCCCACCCCCCCGAAAGGGCATAAATATTTCCATCATCAAGTTTAATGACCTGCGGGAGACTCACGAGTCATTGCAAATGGTTCAACACTTTCCTTAGGAAAAATACGAACGAGAGGTCGTGTGACTCAGATTTATTATGAGAATAAATCACCTTAACCCATAGAAAATATTTATTACACCCTGTGGTAAGTGTTGAGTGTTTTTTTTTTTTTTTCCCCCTTAGTTTCCTAGCATCTGCGTCTCCATAAGCGCAAGCATCCTTAGGACCGGTCTGTCTAGTGGCCGCTTAGGGCAGTGCAGGGATTTGCAGGGAACGGAGGGGGCTTTCTGCCTTTGGTGTTTTGTCTTTATGTTCACCTTCCTGTCTCCCGTCTCGGAAACTAGAGCAGATATCAGGACGTACGTGCACACGAAGGGAGTGTGGGAAGAGCTGTATTTCCTCAGGGTCTGAGGCCTTTGCTGGCTGTACAGATTTCACATGGGGTTTGCTCTCCCATGGTCAGGAGTGGGGCTACCTGCTGTGATCCCTCAGCTGATGTTTGGAAGCAAGGGACAGTGTCCTTTTAGCCTGTGGGTGACCCACTCAGGGGACCCCATGGAAGTCTAGAGATCGTTGAGTGGGTGGAGGCTGGTATTTAAATATTTTTCTAGCGAGTACAGGTATAGGCATTATGGGTTATTGTAAAGCTCTTAATGGAGCCATGAGGCACAATTAAACTCGGTGGTGCTATTATTTTAGGCTCATTATTTTTGGCATTTGGAAATAAAAGGTCCTTCCCCTCACTTTTATGATAGGATCATTTTAAAAACAGATAGGATCTTGACAAATTGTGTTCTTCCGTTAGATCAGTGGTTCTGACCAGGGGTGATTTCACCTCCCAAGTGACGCTGAGGAACATCTGAAAACATCTGCCGGTGTCACAGTCCTTGTGGGGGAGGGGAGGCCACTGGCGGCTAGTGGGTGCAGCCGGGGATGTCGCTGGACACAATGGAATGTGCAGGACAGACCTCCCCCCTTCCTCCCCAGCAGAGATTTATCCGGTCCGAAATGTCAATAGTGTGGAGGTTGAGAAACCCTAGGTTATAGAGCGTAGAGCCCAGCGATCATGGTAGGGTATCAGCGTTGTGTTTTCCCGTGGATGCTGGCGTGGCCCTGGGGAGGGAACGCCGAAGGGGGATGTTCTCAATCTCAGTGAGAATTCCTTGGCTACAAAACTCAGAACTGGTAATAACCTGTCACTGATGAAGCTTTCTTTACGATTTGCTTTTTGGTGTTTTTCCACGACTAAAAAAAGAAGAAAACCAAATCTGGTTCCCCCTTTGGGCCAAGCCGCAAAGAACAGGAGCGCCAGGGTGTACCCACAGCCATTGTTCCCCTGGAGTGATTATGCTAATTCGTGCTTGATCAGATGATTAAATTGTAATTGATCAATCCTGCGTGCCAAGCGCTCCGGATGCGTGCCTCCCGCCTGGGCACCTTGCCCCCAAGAGCGCCCTGTTCTTCAGGCCGACGGAGGCCTGCTCTTCCTGAAGGCGCTGCGTTCTGTTCTCAGAGCTCACTGCAGACCCTTTGTTGCCTGGCTGAAGGGACAGGGCATATTTCTGTCACCTGCTTTCCCGGGCAGAGGCCTCTGGGAAACGTGGGAACATGGAGAACCCTGGTTAGAAGTGTCAATTATTAGAGGGCGTCGGATGCAGAGCAGCTGGACGGGCAGGAAGCGTGCCTGCCCCAGGGGGAGGCCGTGTGACTCCCCAGGCCGCCAGCCAGGCCTCTTGCTCCTGGAGTGGGGGTGGGGAGGGGGGGGCACCTTCCCTGCGGTCTCCCTCCCCCCGCCCTGCAGCCGTGAGCTGCCCGGTGTGCCTACTGGGGGCGGAGCGCCGTTCTCGTGCTTATTTCAAATGTGTATTTCCTTAAAGGCGTGTTCCACCATTTTGTGTCTGTGTGTCTCCGCTTTTTAACAGCGCGGCTTAAGGGGTTGTGTTCATGACCGTTTCCGTTCCTTCGGTCTAGGTGACTTTGAGGTTTGTTGAGGGAGATGCTTATGAGATGCCCTCCGACTGGAGGCCCTCGAGATGAATTGGAAAGAGCGTCAGTGGGAGAGGTTGGAGGCCGAGGTGCTGTGAATGGATTTCGCCTCCAGGACGAGAGGTGGCCTGGCTCATTTCGTGGTTGCAGAGATTAGCAATGGTTGGATTTTCCTTTGCCCCATCACTTTTTTCTCCCCTTACATGCTTGTAATGGGGGTCGTCTGGGTACTGGAAGCATAAGTATTTGAGGTATGTTTTTCTTTTTCTTTTTAAGTTTATTTATTTATTTTGAGAGGGGGTGGGGTAGGCACACATGTGCAGTGAGCAGGGCAGGGGCGAGGAGAGAGAATCTCAAGCAGACTCCGTGCTGTCAGCGCAGAGCCAGATGTGGGGCTCGATCCCACAAACTGTGCGATTATGACCTGAGCGGAAATCAAGGGTCAGAAGCTTAGTCAACTGAGCCACTGGATTTTTTTTCCCCCTATCAAAATGTGCGTGTGCTTGGATCTGGCTGGAATTTACGGCATTCACATTTAAGAACAGGTCAGAAGGCGATACCTGGCCCCAGATACCCCATTCTGAGAACTATTGGGACCACAGAATTTATGACAATATGGGGACTGAATACCTGCTTAGATTTTCACATCTCCCCTGCTCTGAAAATCTTGCACTACCGTTTGTAAGAGATTACAATCTCTTGATTTTTTTTTTTTTAAGAATGAAATTTGGCTTGTAGTTCTTCCCGTTAAAAAAAAAAATGAAAGTAAGAGGAAACTCACTGAACATCTGAGGTGTGCAGGCACTTGGCTTACTGTCTTGGGTGCACTTGCTGTGTTTCTTAGTAATAATAGTGACGACAATGTCAGTGATAATCGCTGGCATTGCTTACTGCTAAGATGCAGGTATTTTGTAGAGTTTGTGGCATTTCCTATAATGCCCGGAGCCAGGAGGTAGGCATTATCATCAGCATCATCGCCATAAGGGGGGGTTAGGCGGTATGCTACTGGTTACATAGCTACTAAATGGCGGGACAGGGCCTGAGCCCAGGTTGTGTACAAACCCACACAGCTGTAGGGCCTCCCTCCATCCTTACAAGGTCGAATGAGAAAATACTTCAGTATCAGCTTTGCAGAATGAGAGACCAAGGTTGGCAGATGTTGGATGTGGGCTCTGGGCAGATAGGGCCTGTTAGTTTCAGGTCCCGGTTATCTCTGCGTCGAGAGCATCCTCAGATCCTCCAGACAAAGCCACACTTGCTCATTTGACGTTTTTCGAACTTCAAAAATGATGATGTTCCATTTGCCTTAGAAGTTGAGCAGTAAAAAGTTGTCTTGAGAAGTTGGAAATATCAGCTTCGAAGAATGGGTGCACACGGGGAAGGCTCATTTGCTTTCCCTTGTCAGCCTCCATTTATGTGTGCGTGCTAAGTTAGGCAGGTACGGGACAGGTTAATTAACTTTTATCCACTTCGGTGCTAGAGCTCTTTCATTCTATCACGTTCTGTTGTTGGTGTGCTTGAGAGTGACATTTATATTCCCTCCGTGTTACGTGGTGGGACCTTCCCCAGCCCCCAAGTTCAAATCGCGTATCTGTTTTAAAGTACGTTACATTTCATTTGTCCCGAACAGAGCCATCATTTCTCTCAAGGTCAAAGTGTTAGAATAAAACTAGTTTTTGAAGTTGGTCACTGAAGACTGAAATCGGATGCGAGTTGAGTAGCTGCCGGATCGTCAGGGAAAAAGACACAATTAGTGTTGTGCACACAAGTGTACCTCTTACCAGTACAGCTGGGTTATTTTACTGGCTTGTCCAATGTGTATTTTGAGTTGAGACATTCACATTTATAGTGGTGAGAACAATACCTGTGTGCACGTGCATGTGTGTGTACGTGTGAGGTGTGGTGTCTATGTAACACTCAAACCACTTTTTCATACAGGACATATTTGCCTTCTGTGGAGTGTAGGAAGCTGTTACAAGCCTGGGTGTATGAAAATAGCTTGGCCCTGTCCTTGCTCAGAGCTTCAATGACCCGCGCGTCCCTTGGCTGGTGGCTGCAAGGTGGTGGAGCTGGTTGGCAGCACACACACACTGCTTGGGTTTCAGTGGCAGGAGGTTTGTCTTCATATCTATCCAGCCATCCACCCCGCAATCCTTGGGTACTGGTCCCATTGAAGACACGACCATTAGAAGATAATGGGCGTCCTCTCTACTGGATAGGCAGCTTGAAGTGTGTGGTTAAGTACTCCTATATGGCCACTTTGGTGTGGCATGCTGACTGGGCCTGCGTATAATAATTGCTAATACTTACGGAACGCTGAGTATACTCCAGGTGCTGTGCTAAGTGCTTGACTGTATCATATCCTTTAATTGGCAGTCAGATCTTTGAGATCCTTACTCATATCATCCCTCGTCTTATCCTTGGAGGGAATCAAGGCGAATGGCCTCTTGTCAAGGTGAAGAGACTTCCCGAAAGTCATCTATCCCGCTAGTGGTGAAGGCAAGATTTGAACCCAAGTAGTCTAATTCCAGAATGCCTGCATTGGCTCCCTGCCTATACTCAACTGTTAATGAATTCCTGATATTTGGGCTGGTTCCTGAGCACACACACTAGTTTAAGTGGCAATATTTATCTGGAGAACTGGAAATATGGGGTTTATCACTGGGGAGTTGGGACCGACTGGATGGCAAGTGTCACTTTCTTAAGTTTTCTAGGAGGAAGATGCTGGAAAAACGTGGCACTGTGGGACTTTCAGGGTTGGTTTGTCTAAATCCCAACATTTCTAGGATCTCAGCTCATTCCCGAATTGGGATGCTCAGTTGCCCAGGTGTCACCAAGCACATGCTGTCTCTCATGCTACCAAGCACCAGCCACCCCCGTTTCCCAGCCTGCAGCACGTGACCCATATCTTTTCATAACTGTTCCTATGGGGTTCAGATTGAAAATTAAACCCTCCAAGGGCATGTGACTGGTCAGTTGAGTGTCCGACTCTTAGTTTCAGCTCAGGTCATGATCTTACACTTGTGTCAGTTCGAGCTCTGCATCTGGCTCTGCGCTGACAGTGGAGAGCCCGACTGGGATTCTCTCTCATCCCCCAGCTCCCAATCTCTCTCTCTTGCTCTCAAAATAAATAAATGTTAAAAAATATTTTAAAAGGGAGATTAAACCCTCCAGATTTCAGTAGACAATGCCCGAAGCCTTGCCTGGGCCATCACCTGATGGCTGGCCTTGCTGTTTTCTCTGCCACATGCTTTTCCTCCAATCCCTTTCACGCAGGGGCTCAGGCCAACCTTGAATTCCCCTTGTATCAGAGGCGTTAGACCCAACCCAGCCTCTACGCCACCACACAGGGCCGCTGGGCTTGACTGGAGGGACACGCACTGCTGTTGTGATTGGTCTCCTCTTAGGTCATGGGCACCCCTCGCTGAGCCGTCCTCAGTCCCACCCTGCCCCTCCACTGCTTCCAGTTTCTGTGGGAAAACTGTTTTACCCCTTTCCCTTCCTCCACAAACCTCAGGCTCCCCTTCCTTTTCCGCCTCCAGTCGATGACCTTGATTCCTTTACCAGGAACCTAGAAGAATTGAGTGAACCACTGGGAATATCCCCTCCTCCCACACCCAGTTTGTCATTCTGTCACGTCTGTAGTTGCTCTGAATTTCCCTTCACCTGGTGAGTGAGGGGAGGATTCCGTCATGGGGATGCCTGGACACCCGACACTGGATGCAGAACAGGTGAGGTCAACAGCCAGTCTTTAGTCATGTGTGCGTATGGCCCAAGGGATGAAGACAGCCACACAGGGTGAGGCCATGCTCCGGAACCGACTGAATGATGGAGGAGGCTGTGTAGTGTCAAGAGGATGAGTGTCCCGAGGTTCACATGGAGGACACAGTTAGCTTGTTGAATGACTCTGCAGGACCACAGACTGGCTGGTAATCACACCTTGCTGCTCAAGGATGGACAGGAACTGTGCCTGGTTCCTTGATAAGGAGGCTTATTTGGTGGAGCTTTGTCTGTGGGAGCAGAGGGAGACAGAAGAACTAGCAGCCTAGCCATTTGTAGCCCTTCCCGATTTTACCAGGTGTGGAGAGCATTAAATTTCAGGTCTTGGACCCCGATCCCCATGTACACTGCCTTTGGCCCCTGACCCGTGGAAGTATCTGCCTCCTTCCCTTCAAGGGCTGCAGCCTCCATCCAAATCCAGAATTGCCCCACCTCCCATCCACTCCAGAACTTTGGCCTCACATCTGCGATCTCACTCTTAGGCACCTCCCGATTTCCCTGTCTTGTAGGTAGTGTACCACAGGACACTGCCTCTCCCATAAACACAACAATATGTAGCATGTGCTAATATGCAGGACACACTAACGTGCAAGACGTGGAAGGCACTAACATGCAGAACACATTAACAATATGAAGAACAATATTAACAATACGTGGAACACACCAATATGAAGAACACATTGACATGCAGAACACATTAACATGAAGAACACATTAACACGCGGAACACACCAACATGAAGAATATGTTGACACAACGAACATATTAACATGAAGAACACATTAACACGCAGAACACACCAACATGAAGAATATGCTGACATGCGGAACACATCAACATGAGGAAAACTCTGACATGCATGTCATGTCAGGAACACACCAACATGTAAGACACAAACGTGGAAAGCACTAACATGCAGAACACATTAACACTTGGAACACACTAACAGATACACCTGTTCTCCCAACTGCTTCCCTCACCTACTTCCTTTCTCGGACACTGTTTTTAGCAAAACTACCCAGAAGAGTTGTGATTGCCAGCACTTCTCACATGACTGGGGCAGGGATTTGTTTCAGCATCTAGTCCCTGCATAGCGATGTGGGGTCCCGTGGGAACTGTGTAGCACACGGTTGTACGTGCAGCTCAGTGCATGGGTTCTGCATCACTTGGAGTTGTGTGGACCCCTCTGGCTGAGCTCAGAGGCAGATCGCATGCTTTGGGACCATGTGGCATCTCAGGGGCTTGCGGTCTGAGGAGGGTGCTCTCAACTCCCCTGTGCCTCCGTCTCAGTCTCTCAGACACGATCCCGTGTCATCTTCCCAGCCCCACGGAGGCTGCTTTGCGGGTATCATTGCTGACCTCCGTGTGTCTGGTCTCTGCCTTGTGAGACCCTCCACAGCATTTGACAGAGCAGGTCCCCCTCTCCCCCGAGGCACCTTCTTTGGGGCCCTGAGTGCCGCACTCTTTAGTTTTGTCTTCTGCCTTTCTGGGTTCTCCTTCTTGTGGTCTTGGCTATGTCTCCTCTCTAGTCAAATACCAAGCAATGTGATACCGCAGGGCTCTGTTCGCAGCCCCCTTCCCCTCCCCATCTATGCTTACTCTTTCTGTGATTTAATTCAGGCTCGGGCATGAAATACCATCTGCATGCCAAGGACGTCTGCCTTCGTCTCTCTATCCATGGCTTCCCCTCTGAGCTCACATCCAGACCCTCAGATCCAGCTGATCCACCCAGCGTCTCCCCCTGGAAATCTTGTAGGTGGCTCCAGCTTTGACCTAACACAGAGCTGCTAGATTTTGCTCCCCACATCGGCTCCCGTCCCAGGTCTTTGCCATCCACGTTGAGCATTGCCTCTCATCCACCACTCAGGACAGAATCACCCTTGACTGCTCTCTTTCCTCCCTGACTCCTATGCAAGCCACCGGCAGGTGCCAGCCACAGCTTCAGAAGATGACCCGTTTCTGGGGCATTTGGGCGGCTCAGTCAGTTGAGCGTCCAACTCTTGATTTTGGCTCAAGTCATGATCTCAGGGTCATGAACTGAAGCCCCATGTTGGGCTCTGCGCTGAGCCTGGAGTCTGCTTGGGATTCTCTCGCCCTTGCTCTCTGCTCCTCCCCTGCTTGCTCGCTCTCTCTCTAAAATTAAATTAATTTAAAAAATGACCTTTTTTTCTGCTTCCACCTCAATTTACGCTATTGTCCTCTCTTTCCGGGCTCTGTGATAACCGGACCACCCGTCAGTCTGTGTCTGCTCCTACCCACAGTTAGATTTCTACCTAGTAGCCGCAGGGACCTGCTGAAATTATAAATCAGACCACATTACCCTTCTGCTCAAAGCCCGTAGGATGACTCCCATCACCTTGAAAATAAGCCCAACGCTTCTTTCTGTGACCCAGAGGCCCTCCAGGATGTGGCTGAGGCTGACCACGCGGGCCGCCTCCTCTCCGGCCACGCCAGCCTTCTGGGATTTGTTCTGAAGTGCTGACCTGTACAGGCTCAGCAGTGCTCCACTCTCTGGGATGCTCTACCCTGGACCTTTCCATTGTCTGCTTTTTCACTTCATTCAGTTCTTTGCCCAGACACCATCTCCTGGGAAAGGCCCCCCATGAGCACACGATCATGTAAAGTGAAGTGGCCCCCTCGATGACTCTGTTCTTCCTCGCCACACCTGGTGTTTCCTCAGAGGAGCTCGGGATGCCTGGAATAAGGTAGCTGTGTGTCTGTTATCTGTCCCCTCTAACCAGAGACACAGGGGACCTTGTCTCCTGGGCTCACTCTGTGTCTTGGTCCCCAGGAGAGTCTCTGAACACTTCAGGTGCCCAGTAAGGGTTTGGTGATTGGACGATTAAGTCAACGAATGCTGTTTTATAGGGATAGAACTCTAAGGGCCTCAGAGTCATTGCTTTCTTTAATTTGATTCTGTTTTTTGTTTATTTCTGATAGAGTCACAGTATCTCTCTGCATATAAGGAGTTTCTTCCTGGGGAAGATTTGGATGTGCATATCAATAGAAAGGTCAGCAAGCATCGTGTCCTACAATTTTCAACTCTGATCTCTTAGAGGCATAACAATAAAAGATGTGCCTTAATTTAAAAACAAACAAACAAACATCTTTGTTACTATACTGAGGATTGTGCAGGAAGGAGACCATTTTTGTATTTCTTCTGTCGGTCATGGCAAAGTCCCAGGGAGAAAGGACAAGCTCATGACTGCAGAAGGACCTGGACACAGTAATGATTGTGATGCTAGACATGCAGAGAAGGTTCTGCACTGTTTATGGAGACAGAAACAACTTCCGATTAGACTATTTAAAAATTGCTTCAAGGAGAGGGAGATTGCTAGACTTGGCTTTTAGGGATGTGTATGTTTTCTTTTTTAAATATTTTTTTATTTTTGAGAGAGAGAGAGAGTAAGTGGTAAAGGGAGAATGAGAGAGAGAGAGAGAGAGAAATTGCACTGTCTGTGCAGAGCCTGATGTGGAACTCGATCTCACAAACCATGAGATCACAACCTGAACCAAAATCAAGAGTCAGACACTTAACTGACTGAACCACCCAGGCGCCCCAAGGTTGTGTATATTTTCACTGCACAAGGTGGCCAGCAAAGAAACATCAGGAGTTATGGGAAAAGCAACGGTTCTTTTCAGCTCCTGTGCAGCATCAGAGTGGAAGGTACATGTAACAATGGGACAGGAAGTTGAATACAGACGCTCAGTTTATATTTCTACTCAAAATATCTGTGTTAAGAGGATGGCCATGGAGGAGGGCACTTGTGGGGATGAGCACTGAGCGTTATGTGGAAACTAATTTGACAATAAACTATTTGTAAAACAAAAATGAATAAACATTAAAAATATTTAAAAAAAAATCTGTGTTAAAGTCATACTCTTAAGTCATGTGAGTGATCGATGCTGTATTTTGGCTGTGGTGCACGGGAAGGGAACTGAGACCACGGGTGGAAAGGTGGCCACACAGAGCTATGTCCCTGGCGCAGGAAGGGGCCAGTGGCTGCTGGCATGTTGGTGGATGTCTGGATGCGGACAAAGGGGTGGAGGGGTGAAGAGGGGAGTCGGTGGGATAATCTGAGCCTGACTACTAGCAAAGTGGGGTCTAGATTATCCCGTGGCCCATCTCATGATGTGGAGTCGCTGGTAAACAAAGGGCACGGATAGGTTTGTAGCTTGTATAATAATTATGCTGAGACTACTTGAATGTATATACTTTAGGGACTGTATGGAGTGTGCCTGCCGGAGAACTGTACACCATTGGCAGGGATCTGATGAGCTCCCCGCTGTAATGCAGTGATCACAGCTTGACCCGAGAGAGGCTGGAAACTGGATGGTGGTCTGTATGGATCAGGGCCACCCCCTGACGTGAATCAGTGGGCTTAAACCAGCGGAAGCCAGCCATCTTCGTTTCTTTCAGTTTTCATATTTCTCTCATAAGTGAATCGTACAACAATTTAACATCGACCACAAATTTGAATTCGAGTTCCTCTGGGCAACCACCGTCTATTATTTCGTAGATAATCGAGCTACATTTTGGATCCCTTTTGGGTGAAGCTGTCTGGGTTCTAGAGTCACCAGTAAAGGAAGGGGCAAGTGGAGGTATGAAGATTTATAATTTCTGTCGTGTAACGTAACTAAATTAAACTTGTGATGCGCCAGTTTGGAATGTTCTCATCCAACCATCCATTTTTCTTTTACTTACATACTGTGCTCCACGGAAATCTATGGTAGGTCAAAAAATTGTAAGTGGGGCACTGGGTGGCTCAGTCAGTGAAGCTTCCATCTCTCTATTTTGGCCTGATCTTATGGTTCATGGGATCAAGCCCTGTGTCCAGCTCTGTGCTGACAGCGTGGAGCCTGCTTGGGATTCTCTCTCTGTCTCTCTCTGTCTCCTGTATCTCTTCCCCTCCCCCCACTTGCACACGCACATGCTCTTTCTCTCTCTAAATAAATAAATAAACTTAAAAAATTATAAGTTTAAAATTTTATTCTATGCTGTGAGTTTCCTGAAGTTCCATTTTTTAAAAAATTATTGTCAAGTTAGCGAGCATACAGTGTAGTCTTGGCTTTGGGAGTAGATTCCCGTGATTCATGGCTTACATACAACACCCAGTGTTCATCCCAATAAGAGCCCTCCTCAGTGCCCATCACCCATTTTCCCCATCTGCCCAACTCCCCACCCCCATCAACTGTCAGTTTTTCTCTGTATTGAAGAGTCTCATGGTTTGCCTCCCTCTCTGTATCTTATTTTTCCTTCCCTTCCTGTATGGTCTTCTGTTAGGTTTCTCAAATTCCACCCATGAGTGAAATCATATGATATCTGTCTTTCTCTAACTTATTTCACTCAGCATAATACTCTCCAGTTCCATCCATGTTGTTGCAAATGGCAAGATTTCATTCATTCTCATTGCTGAGTAGTATTCCATTATGTGTGTGTGTGTGTGTGTGTGTGTGTGTGTGTGTATGTGTGTGTATTCTTTATCCATTCATTAGTTGATGGGCATTTGGGCCCTTTCCATAATTTGGCTATTGTTGAAAGTGCTGCTATAAACAGTGGGTTACATGTACCCCTTTGAGTCAGCACTCCTATACCCTTTGGATAAATTCCTAGTAGTGCTATTGCTGGATCGTAGGGTAGTTCTAAACTTAACTTTCTGAGGAACCTCCACACTGTTTTCCAGAGTGGCTGCACCAGTTGCACTCCCACCAGCAGTGCAAGAGGGTTCCCATTTCTCCACAACCTCGCCGGCATCTATTGTTTCCTGAGTTGGCAATTTTCTCCATTCTTAAACAAGTGAAATTTAGATTCAGCAGAATTCAACTTCGTATTAACTTCAGCCTCAAAATCATTTATAGCAGTTCATAATCCACATTCATGGTCTCATTTCTTGTTGTGCAACTTACAGGGTGTCTTTTATGATTTATTTCTTTTGTCATCTCCTTTCCTGCCCTTCTTTCCTCATCTTCTACGCTTGTTCTCACACACACACACACACACACACACACACACGTCCTTATATTAAGAATTATTTTTCTAATAAATTTATTAAATTTTTTTGCTTTTGAATTTGCTGGTAAAAAGTTGTGTTTTCAAAACTGAAAATTGAAAAATTCAGTTTTCAAACCCGGAAACTGTACGTGTATATGATTGTGATGAATTGTGATCATCTCGTGTGGTGAATCGTTGGTAGCAGGATGTTACTAGTGACCGATCGTGAAATCAACACTAACCCAAAACTCACCCAATGGGTTTTCTTTGGAGAGGATTTCTTTCTTTTCTTTTTTTAATGTTTATTTTTGAGAGAGAGAGAGACAGAGACAGAGCATGAGTATGGGAGGGGCAGAGAGAGAGGGAGACACAGAATCCGAAGCAGCTCCAGGCTCTGAGCTGTCAGCGCAGAGCCTGACATGGGGCTCGAACTCATGAGCCGTGAGATCATGACCTGAGCTGAAGTTGGACGCTTAACTGACTGAGCCACCCAGGCGCCCTGAGGATTTCTTAATTAACCAGAAAATATTTACTGTGTGTATTTTATGCCTGTTGGGAATATGGAATAAGAGCAGAAAAGAAGAAAGTAGAAAAGAAGAAAGATTTCTGCCCTTGAAAAACTGGCCATATCATTGGGAAATCGTGACATACATAAGTACAAGGAAATAAGATCTTTCTAAAACCGAGGTAGTATAAACTAATAAGAAGATAAACTGGGTAATCTAGTTAGATTGAGAAATGCATTGCTGATGCTTCAGAAAAGGCATTACATTTAAGAAGAGAGCAAGCTTTGTGAGGTGAAATCAGAGAAGACTTCATGGAAGAAGAGCAGCTTTAACAGAATTCGAGGGGGCATGGATCAGTGCTGGATGGCAATTTGAGAATGGGCTTGGCTTTGGCAGCAGTGGTGTGTGTGTGTGTGTGTGTGTGCACGCACGCGTACATTTGTGTGCACACAGGCACATCTGCATGAAGCTCTCAGGCTTGGAAGCAGGGGTGAGCATTATAAATCTGGAGACGGATCCATGGATCTGTAAGGAGGCTGAGGAGCGAAATTCAGGCTGCAACAGGAAGTTCCGAAAGACTCTCAGAGCAAAGGCAGGTGGGAAAACTAATTAGAGCTGGGTGTTTAGAAATGGTCAGAAGCACTTTCGAGCGACTCAGGCCCGTGGCAGACGGCTGTGGTATAGAGGCAGCGATGACCACAGCTATTTTAAACCCCAGAATTGGTACTGGGTTTTTACAGCATGGAAAGTAAAGGGTTTTCATTTAAAGCATGAAGAGATGAATGGAAGAACTAAAATAAGAAAAAAAAAAAAAAACCTAGTGAATTCCCCATCAGTTACAAAGGAAGAGCTTTACAAAAGGTGAAATTTATGACCTCTCCGTATGCTAACTCCAGCCATGTTTTACGATCCTATAATTATCTCAAATATCTTGTGATGTCTGTACACAGAGAGGTTTACACTGTAGATAAAATGAGGAAAGGCAAAGTGTGGGCAAAGATTATTTGCCCAGAAGAGGGTCTTTATAGCCCTGCAGGAGGAGTGTGAAGGCACCAAAAAAAAAAAAAAAAAAAGAAAAGATCTTTAATTATTCATCACAGTTATAACCTAGTCAAATTTAGTCTTATTTGAAATTTCACCTTAACCCTTTAGGATGCAAACTGGATTTCTCGAGTTCATTTTGTGATTTTCTGTACCTTCCCTTTAGTTAGACGCCCTTCCTAAAGAGAGGCTTAATGCTTTTTCATATCTTCCCTCCTTAAAGACAGTGATTCTCTTTTTTTAAATTTCTACTGTGGTGACTCCTCGAATGGTGTTTTGGGAAGAACATTCTGCAAGTGGCACACAGGAACAATGGAGCTTGGGAGACTGGAGAGGAGGCAGTGAGCTGGGCACCAGAAGGGGAGACCCAGAGTGAAGGACGAGCCTGGAGGGAGGCGAAAGGAGGAGATTGAAAAGTGTCCTGACTTCTTGGATGGGAAGAGTAAAAAAACCCAAAAAAACCCCAAAAACCAAAACCAAAAAATAAAATGACAGCTTGATAAAATCAAAACGCAGAGATGTTTCCAGAAATTGGGGTAAACGTGTTTGCCATGTTGGGGTGAAGATACTTCCCCGATGATTGAATATGGAGTGATTATTGATACTGATAGTTAAAAAGACGCACAGAATACAATCTGTTACTATGCTTTAGGGAATCTATCGCTTAATGGAGGAATGAATGTTAATTTGCACGTAGAATGTGCGAGGCCCCGATGTTTAAGGTGGCTTATAGCCCAGATGGAGCTGGCCTTCCCATCTAAAGACAAGGCTGTTTTTCTTTTCTTTGTCTTTTCTCATGCCCATGGAGTTCAACTTTAAGATCATTTTATTTTTTTCCCTTCAGTATACTCGTGTGACTCTAATCTTTTACTCAGGTGCCTTTTGACCTTGCTGGCCACCTGCAGAAAGCCTTCATTCTCTTGTATGTCCCCATGCGCATTATCCTCCACAAACTTTCACCTTCCCACCTCATCACATCCCTGATAGTGGCACCTGCTTTTTGTTGCCGAAGGCCTCGGCGTCCCCGAAACCATGGACAACGAGGGATGGAAGGGACCCCGGCAGCCACCTTTCCAACTTTTGTTTGACAGGCAAGAGGGACGGGGACCGAAGGTATAGCAGACTTGTTTCCTAAGACACATTACGATCTGGACCTGCCTCCCGGGCACAGATAGTTTCTCACGCGGAATGCACGAAGGGGAAGGATACTGGAAGAAACTGGAAAGTCACATACAGGTCGAAGCCGATCAGTATGTGCGTGCTCTGTTGCATGACCGAACAGCTTGGCTCGTGAGGCTCTCTTTGCTCGACTGTGTTGGGTTCTTTATACCAGAAATTCATGACGATTAGTAATTATGTGGCATCGGCTCTATGTTCTCAAGTTCGTGGCTTCATGGACGCTAAATATGGCTGTGACAGAAGGTGCCCATCCCTGGGTGAAGCCCAGCTCAAGGCCGTGGCTGGAGGCGATCTGTGTTCAGTTAGGCTAAAACGTTAAATTAGCTGAAAGAGAATTTTTCTGGTTACTTGAATTTGCCTGTTGGACTCCCTTAATTATTCAGTCATGAAGTCATTTACATTAACTCTTTCTTAGTCTGAAAAATAATCAGCCTTTAGCGGCTCACTGTTTGATATTCCTCACTTGAGCTTTTGTAGACAAGTTAGCCCTGGACCATGGAGAAGAATCCAACACACATTAAGGTGCTCAGGGTCCGTTGAATGGGTGGAAGCAAAAACATGCTGGGTGTGGCTTCTTAGGTCATGTGTTCCGGCTTCTTTTCCTGCTTTAGTGAGGAACACCACAGGTGCACTTCAAATCTAATTTTATTTATTTATCTTTTAATGTTTGTTTTTGAGAAAGAGACACACAGATTGCAAGCAGGGGAGGGGGCAGAGGAAGAGGGAGACAAAAGATGCGAAGCAGGCTCCAGGCTCCGAGCTGTCAGCCAGAGCCTGACGTGGGGCTGGAACTCACAAACTGTGAGATCATGACCTGAGCTGAAGTTGGATGCTTAACAGACTGAGCCCCATAATTTCCATTTTAAGAAGAAGAAACTCTTTCTTATAAAATAATTGGTCATTTTATTTATTTTTATTTTTCATATTTTATTTTAGAGAGGAAGAGTGAGGGGGCAGAGAGGCAGAGGGAGAGAAAGGGAGACTCTTAAGGAAGCTCTGCACTCAGTGCCGAGCCTGATGTGGGGCTTGATCCCACGACCCTGGGACCATGACTTGGAAATCAAGAGTTAGACGCTCAACTGACTGAGCCACCCAGGCACCCTCTTAATCGGTCATTTTAAAGTAACAGCGTCTCGTTCCAAAACACAAAAACAGAAACAGAAGAAAACCAACATCTCTTTTCTTTTTTGGACATCCATTTCTTGTTTCCAAGGAGTTTTAGTCGTTACATAAATTTGGTGTTCTCCTAGGGATTACCATATCTTCTAAAAATGAAATTTTATTTTATTTTTAACGTTTATTTATTTTGAGAGAAAGAGGGAGAGAGAGAAAGCACAAGCGGGGGAAGGACAGAGAGAGAGACGGAGACACAGGATCCGAAGCAGCTCCAGGCTCCCGAGCTGTCAGCACAGAGCCCAACGTGGGGCTCGAACCCACGGAACTGGGAGACCATGACCAGAGCTGAAGTCGGACGCTCACCTGACTGAGCCCCCCAGGCGCCCCTCAGAGTGAAATTTTAGACTAAAGAATGCTTTCAACGCCATTCCGTCCTCAGCCCGTCTTGTGGGGAGAATTGGAAGAGCACACGGGAAGTTGGGAATCTCCAGACTTTGAGTCCACGTTGACTGTTCAAGAGCAAATCGTCTTTTCCTGTGTGAGCACAGAGCTGAGTCTGTTGTTTTGTTAACAGAAAAGCCACGTGTCGCCCCGGGAGGGGTTGCGGGCCCACGGGGACAGGCTGCTGCCTCTTTTCCCATCTGAGGCCCAGGGAGAGCTTTCGTCACCAGGAGGCCCGCGGAGTGATGAACTGTGCGGCATTATATTCCTCTTACCTTCTTCCCTCTGCTATAAATGATGACAAATTGCCTCGCTGTAAATTTGAAAGTCCCTAAATGGCATTTTTGTCAAAGCCTTTAGAACAAAATGCTTACTCAGAGAGATTCTGAAGCATCGGGAGCTGGGGTGGCGGGGAGCGGGCCTAATTATTATGCATCATGACACAATGCATTATGCATCGCCCTGGCTTTTCTGCTTTTTAAACACTTGTTATGAATGATGAAACTAATTTAAATGGACAAACGGGGCCCTGTCCTGCACATTGTTCCTGTGATGTCATTTTCTTCTTCCAGGGGGCTTCGGCGCTACCTCCCACGGAAGCCCCTCAAACATGCACATTTTAATAAGACACTTAAATAATTAGCTTAGAGATAATTGTCAGTCAAGGGAAAATAACCTTTTATCAAAGGTGCCTTGGAAGTGGCGTGTTCAGAGAAGAAACAAGTGATCTCATTTGCACTTACGCTTGCTCCCTTTTCCCTCCTGGCATTTATACGGAATAAAATGCGGCAAACGGGAAGGAATGTAAAAGAAGGAAGGGTGTGGGTGTGGAAGGGAAGCGGAGCTGTCACATTGTTAAGACAAATGGGGCTTAGAGAATCCTAATTAAACCTCAAATTGCTTAGAAACGGGAAGTATGTATTCCTGATTGTTGGCACCGGGGAGGAAAAAAAAAAGGTCTAATTTACTGCATATCTTTAAATAAGGATAACCCGTTATTTGGCTGTGCGAGATTTCTAGTCTCACCTATCGCATGGGTGAAGGTAATGACTTCAAAGGCTGTGGAAATCCGCCTTCGACGCTCAGCCTCCGATGTCATGGATACATCAGCAGAGCTGGAAAGTGTGTGTCGATTTTTGCTTTGAATTTTCTTCTCCTGGAAGCATTCTAGTTGTATCCGGGGAGCATTTCAGTGCATTCGAACCCTCCACAATGTTGTTTGAGTATCGGAAAAATGCAATCAATACAGATCCGTGTTCTCGAGACTCAAGGTGTATATTCTCAAGAAAATAGGTGTGTTTTGAAGACAACCCTAGTAATTTGCTCTAAAGGAGTGCCTGGGGAGCTCAATCAGTAAGCGTCTGACTTTTGACTTTGGCTCAGGTCTTGATCTCACAGCTTGTGAATTTGAGTCTCGCATCGGGCTCTGTGCTGGCAGCTCAAAGCCTGCTTGGGATTCTGTCCCTCTCTCCTTCTCTGCCTCTCCCCTACACACACACACCTGTGCACGCTCTCTGTCTCTCTTAAAATAAATAAACTTAAAAATCCTAAAATGCTTTTGGTTCCTCTGGAGGTGCTGATGGTTTCTGATGCAGAGGGTGACCATGTTCTCAGCTGTCACTCACCTCGCGATGCAGGTCATCAGAAATCCTATTCATTAGGGAGGCTGAAAAGGCTCCCAGCATTGCAGAATCTTGACTTCATCCTGATAGAATCCAGAGCAGAGCTAAGGACAACCCACTTCCATTTTTATAGCCTTTGCTCAAGCTTCAAACCCATTTGTCTTTCTATAGGACTTCAGCTTCCATTTATGTAAAATACACATTTAAGAAAGCCCCACCCTTCAATAATAAATCTTCTTTTCTTTTTTTAAAGTTGCTTCCATGGTAGATCAGAAGAAGTGATAGTCCTGGAGTAGGAGGTAGGGTAGTGCCTCTAACTTCAGGATCCTCCTGTTTCTGGTTGAGTCTTCGTCTCTGGGATCTGATGGGATCTCAGCAAGGTTCCTCATCTGTGGGGAAAATAATGCACATGCAGAATATAAGAATGAGAGCCACAGTCTGCTGAGCACTTGCTAAATGCCGAGCACTCTTCTAGGATGATCACATTTAACTCTTGCTGGCAACCCTTGATTTTATAGCTCTCTGTCCTTTATGACGAGCAAACTCAATCACAGGGAGGTTGAGAAAGTTGCTGAAGGTCCGTTTGAAGCCAGATCTTCTGACTCAGGACCAGTGTTATTAACCCCGATCCCTAAATTCTGGCTCCTGCCACCTTTCACATATACCTCACAAAGTCATTGTAAACATCACAGCAAATGGTGCCGGTGCACATGCAAGTACCTTGAGAAAGGATATTACCCTGGCGTCTGTCGCGCTGCTGTTATTAACCATGTTTTCATCTGTAAAGCAGACACAATCACAGCTGCCCTGGAAAACACTGGTGCTCATTAAGTGGAAAGGAATTGATTAGCGTTGGAAAATTTTGTCTTCTAATTTTTCCAGCAGAGGTTGGTGCCAGCTTGATCCTGGGAGATAAAGGGACCTACATTTGCTCATAGTCACTGAACAGGTTCTTGGGTCTCGGCAAGGCAGCGGCCCGCCTCTGAGGCACTATCTGGGTCAGCCTCCAGGAGTAGAGGCTGCCGGCTGAACGCAGTGAGCTTTGTTTGGGGAACAAAAGGGCCTTATCTTGTGGTACCCCATCCATTCCTGTTTGTCCTGAGGATAGTCCCAGGCACCGGGTGATGGGCCCCAACACAGAAGGACACAAAATGGCAACAGCGTGAAGGTTGAGGTTGGTGACAGTTGGTCTCTTTTCTCTATTCAGCCCCTAAACGGTCAACTCGAACTTCCTGCTCCATCACGGTGCTCTAGCATCTGAGCGTGGTCTACAGAAGCAGATCAGTTCACATTTAGAGGGTTCGAGACATGGCTTTTCTCAATTTGTGCTTATTTTAGACCTGCACCTTGTAATCATGTTTTTAAACACTGCGATTGCTGTCTTTCACTAATATGAGATAAACAGGGCTTGCTTTGCCATCCCATAACTAAAGGTCAATGTGCGAAGCTTCTGGGTGGGTCAGTTATCTGGTCTACCTCCTGTTAACTGGATGGCCTCACTGCTTCTTGTGGGTAGTCCTAGTATTTTTGTTTCTGTCCATTCACCTGCAGGAATGTGGCTTCAAGTCAGTCTCCAGGTCAACATTTCATCTTGTTCTTCCGTTGTGTCCCTTTCTCTCTTTGCCCCGGGATGAGCTAAAATCTCTCAGTGTCAGGTGAACTATTTGCCAGTGTTTCTGCTAAGACTTTAGTGCCAACACAGCAGAGATAAACAGTCCCCTTCCTCATCAGTGCACAGTGAGCTTTTAAAATTGCTCTTTGATGGAACTGAGCAAAAGCAGCGATTTCTTTTCATAGCATGTCTTTTCATGGGAGATTCCAGCATTTCTAACTTTGATCCTTTCTCTACTGTGCCAGGAGGCGGGGCTCCCACGCTGATATTCTTAGGGTTTCAGTGACAACACTGGGAAGCTGTACGCAGGGGAGCTTCGGGTTAAACCCTGAACACGCTTTCTGAAGGGGTTTGGAAAGGTGCGCCCCGGTCAGGTATGCAGGCGGGGAGGCAGCACGGTTCTGTGGCCGGCCGTCACACGCAGGAAAACTGTGCAGAGGACACACCCAGCCCCCTCGCTTGGGGGCACGAGACAAGCTGTTTTTCAGAACGTTCTAGTTGCATTCTGGTCACATCTGCTTATTAGTGCTCTTCCTTTCCGCTTCCTCTGGGGTATTATGTGGTCGCTTGGCAGTAGCCGTGAGTTTCAGCTGCGTCTGTTGTGACCGCTGGAAAATTGCCAGGAACCAAAAGATCCGTCCACCGGGCCTGCTTCACACCCTGGTTTGCATGTTTCACAGTTATTCAGATGAATAAGCGTATGTGTGGTCTCATCGGCCTGTTCTTTTGCCCAACCTTGGTCTTCAGGTCAAAGCAATGTGACTTCAAATTCTTAAAAAAAAATTGTTTTAATGTTTATTTATTTGAGAGAGAGAGAGAGAGAGAGAGAGAGAGACATAGTGTGAGTGGGGGAGGGGCAGAGAGAGAGAGAGAGAGACACGGAATCTGAGGCAGGCTCCAGGCTCCGAGCTGTCAGCACAGAGCCCGATGCGGGGCTTGAACCCACGAACCGTGAGATCATGACCTGAGCTGAAGTCAGACAGCTGATGGACTGAGCCACCCAGACGCCCCTTTGTGTGACTTCAAATCCAGTCAACTCACCCCTTAGCCTTTTTGTGGAATGAAAATCACACCTCTGTTACTTTCTTTAGAATATGCTGTATTTGGCAGCATTTTCGTGCAGATTTTACCCTCTGACCTCCCTTTATACTTGAGGCAGAAATGCCCTCAACATGTCTACATTCACTGCTCCTGTGTCTTTACCTTGTACTCACTCAGCTCCTCATCTGTCAGCTCCATGCAGCCCGTTCCCTCCCCTGGACCTGATGACCTTGAGGCCAGCAGGGACTTCCGCAGCACCCCATTCAGCGGCCAGCTTGCGCGTGGTCCCCACAACCCTTTTCGGTACCGGCGAATCCTCTGTCCTCACTAGGACAACCTCTTCCTTGGCTCCCAGCTTCCCTAACTCTCCCTTCTGTCTTCTTAGCCAGCTCACGCCTGGCTTCTCGGCATTAGGCTCCCCTAGCCCTCCACCCCTCTGTCTTTTCCCCCCTACTCTGTCCTGGACGATAAAATGCACGTCCAGCACTTTCTGTTTCATGCTCTCCTCTGAGTCTCAGACCTGTCTGCTCGGTTGTCGATATTCACCCCCTTAGAGCTCAGAGTCACTTCTAAAACGAGTAGTACCAACCAAATGCCATCTTCTCCTGTTGTCCCCCACAAATAGCCATGTCATAAGGTGCCGGCAAAGATGGCTCAGACGTATGTGTGAAGAGAGCACAGGAGGTGGGAGGGAGCTGTGGGAGTGATTGACTTTGAGAGCCGTGGTGGCAGGGACGGTGGTCTGGGTATTGGGGGAGACTTCAGGGTGTAGCTCATGCAGGGTGCATGTCACCTTCTCTCACATGCTCTGGTCTGATGGTCTTCGCCCTGAGCACCCACAGTGAAAGTGAAAAGGTTCGTTTCTTGTTAAGAGTGGCTGTTCAGGGCGAGGAGCTTGTGAGGTCAAGAGCTAGGGATTTCTGGATGTTTTTGTTATAGTTGTTATATTACTTGGTACTGCTTTCCATCCGTTCTTGGTTATTTTTCCTCATCTAGATTTCCCCCTCCTTGTAAGCCATCCCTTCTACTGCCCAATACCAGGAGGTTGGAGGATGGAGAAGGAATATTCTTTTTTTAAAAAAATTTTTAGCATTTATTCAGTTTTGAGAGACAGAGGATGAGTGGGGAAGGGGCAGAGAGAGAGGGAGACACAGAATCTGAAACAGGCTCTGAGCCATCAGCACAGAGCCCGATGTGGGGCTCGAACCCACAAACCATGAGATCATAACCTGAGCTGAAGTCAGACGCTTAACCGACTGAGACACCCAGGCGCCCCGGAATATTCTATTTTCCCTGGAGCACCAGGACTTCCGATGGAGAACATAGTGATTGTGAATCATAATCTAAAGGGGGTGAGAAGGGAGGAAGGCCAGAGCCAGCCAAAAAGTTGGACTTGTGATAGCCCACATGCCTGTCCTATAGGGGATCCCATACGAGTCTTCAAGAAATCTGCTCTGCTTGGTTCAGCCCAAAGGGAAGGTAAGCGGGAGATACAGATTTCTTAAGACAAGAAAGTGAGGCCAGACCTGAGAATTGACACAGAGCTGACCGGCAGTCTGTCTCAGTCTCCAGGCTCATGGTGTCTTCCCTGTTTCTCTCGGAGCGTTGCATCCATTTCCTGTCTGTAGATTTCCTCTATCTGTTCTCTAGCCCGGGCCCCCACTCGGCAGTGCTAGGGCTCCCTTTCCAATGCCTGGAGGAAAGAGTCTGTCCCTATTTAGGCCTATCTTTGGGTGAAATTTAAATCTCTTTATCATATACATTCTGTTCATGATTCACGTTGGTGAACTGTTGGGAATATTTAAGTCAATGAAAGTTCAAGGAACAGTATCTGGCATTTTGTCGGCATCAGACACTTGGTCAAGTGAAGTCAGGTTTTATTCTTGAAAGGTCAAAGTTTGAAAGAGAAACGCGCACTCCAAATGATGGCCCTCTAAAATACAGAGCCACCGATGCGAAGTTTGGGGTTCTGACTAATATGGAATTCCCTCAAAAAGCCAGTCTGAGTTTCAGATATCATACAGGGCTCTTTTTCTTCCTTTCTGAGTCCCTATGCTCCAGCATGCAATGGTGAATCAGACTCTCCCCTCCCTGGCAGACGCCCACTGGGGAGGACTTTGGAGACCCCAAGCAAGGGCACATCAAGCCTTCTGGCCCTCATTTGATGACCAGCCACACCAGGGTCTCTGTTCATGTAACTCAATGACACGCCATCCCTGGGGGCTCACAGCACCTAGCACGACCCCTATCAGTCATGGCACATCTCCTTTCAAACCTACAACGGCCTGTGTGCAAGTGAGGAAACGAGGATCCAGAGAAGTGGGCAGCTAGTAACGGATGGGGACAGAACCCGAGTCCACATGTCAGACCCCCACAGCCTGGACACTCTACTCACCCACCTACATTCCTGGTTCAGACCCCTCCCTCCCCCCATCCACAGAAGGCTGGGCCTTCTGGGCCGAGGAGAGCTCCTGAATGAATCCTTCTCTTTTGCTATAAGTCCCTTTGCTGGAAAAAACAGCTTAGATTCCGTTAAGAGAACTCCCCCTAGAATATGCCTGTGCCGTCCTTCCCCTGTGCAGTCCCGGGGTGCGGGATGCTAGCCACTCAGGAGCTTCAGAGGGATCCGGCGATAGAATTCTCATTAGGAGGAGGCTCCTTGTGTCCCTGTTACCCCCTAAGGATGTGTGCACGCAGCAGCCTTTGGATGAAAACACAGAACCCCTTCATCTGTCTTCTCTTGGCCACAAGTTCAGCCACGTGGGCCGGAATCTGACAGTTTCAGCCGAGGAGCCAAGCAGCCCCTGGGTTCTGTGCAGCAGCAGCGGATGGCTGGCTGTCTCTTCTGGAGCGCCGCTATCATCTGGCCCAAAATCAAGAGGCCACACCACATTCGCTGCTGATCGTTGTTGTTTTTTTTTTCTTTTCTTCTCCCCAAAGACCGATTTGCTGGGTCTTCAGCTAAATGTCATGTCTGCTTCTCACAGACATCTTCTCACATCACTGCGCTTTTCCTAGATGCGGTGAGTCACGTACAAGGGGCCATTTGGGGAAAGGATTTTGTAAAACCTTTTTTGAAAAAAGCTTCATAGCTGGTGTCCACCAAAATGCCTCCCACCCTGCCCCCACCCCCCCGCCTCCACTAGAATTCAACTCAACAAATAATTGTTGAATGATTGCTATAGGCAAGGAGCTCTGCTCTGAATATAACAAAGATGAAAATGCCATTTGACAAGTAGCCTTGAAGCTCATCGGGGACATGGACACGTACCGATAACTCTAGTCTGAGGTGGGTGGGGTCTGGGCCTGGGCGATCACAGGCTCTGTCTGTTTACTACTTACCTACTTCTCTAATTTTATTTTTTTTATTTTTAGCATCTTCTTTGGGGTATAATTTATATGGCATATTATTCCCTTGCTTTCAGTGTCCAGTTCATTGATTTTTAGGAAGCTTACAGGGTTGTACAGATATTACCACAGTCTAATCCTAGAATCACCCCTGGAAAATATTCCTGCACCATCCAAAAATAGCCTTCACACCTATTTGCAAGCATTCGCCATTCACACCCCAACCCCTAGTCACAGCCTTGGGCAGCTGCCTCTGTTCCACCTTCTTTAGAGATTGGCCTTTTCTGTATATTTCATATAAATGGAATCGTGTAATATATGGTCTGCTGCCTGGCCTCTCTCACTTACCGTTATGTTTTTGAGGTTCATCCACCTATCGGCCCTTCATTCCATTTTTATTGCCAAACAATACTCTGTCATATAGACGGACCACATTTTGTTTACCCATTCTCCAGCTGATGGACATTTGGGTTGTTTATGCTTTTTGGCTACTTTGAAGAACGTGGTGCTATGAAAATTCATGCGCCAGCTTTTACATGGACATATGTTTTCATTTCTCTTGGGTCTAGACTGGTAGTAGACTATCTGGGTCATGCTGTAAACTTATGTTGAACTTTTGTCTGAGGGTTCCAGCTTCCCCACCTCTTTGCCAACACTGGTATTGTTTATCTTCTGTCGGGTACCATTCTCCTGGGTGTGAAGTGGTATCTCATGGCAGTTTTAATTTGCATTTCCCTCCAGACATAACGTGAAGCCTATTTTCATATGCTTCCTAGCTGTGTGTATATACATTTTAGGTGAAATATCCACTCAAACTGTTTGCTCGTTTTCTTCCTGTTGCTTTTTAAGGGAAGTAGGGAGAATGTTGAGCAACGTCAGAGTCTCCAGGGGTGAGGGGTCCGTTTTAGCAATGAGCACCAATACAACGCGCCCTACATTCTGGCTTATCCGGCCGGGTTTTGACACCCATCATGGTACCTACATGTTTCAGCAACCACAGTAGGGTGTCAGACTTCATCCGTCTATACCATGGCAGGAGAGGAGATGCAGCAGACAGGATACAGGGTGTGTTGGCCATCTAACATGCTACCTGGCCCTAGCAGATGCTGGACTGACACCCACCCAGGTGTCCAGATCTTTCTGTGTCCATGCACCCTAGAGATTTCCAGCTGCTGGCGTCTGCCTCCTGCTGCCTGTGGGCTTGGTCTGCCCAAATGGAGCAGGCTGGAAGTTTCAGAGAATTAACATCCCCATAGTAGCCCTCAACCAACAGCTGATGATTGGGGTTGGGTCTGATCAGTACGGGTGTTATAGCAGAGCATATGGACATGGTATCTTTTAAAAGACTTTGAATAGCATCCGATATTCACCAGCTAAACTTGGAGAGATGGGTTTGTTGGTCACCACTATTTATTGAGCTCTTACAGGGCTTATCACAGCGGAGATTTCTTTCTCATCATTCTGGAGTCTGGAAGTCCGAGATCAGGCCCTGGTGAGGGCTCTCACGTGGCAGAAGAAGGAGCGAGAGTGAGAGCTCTCTGTGGTCTCTAATCCGATTCGTGGGGATTCTACATTCCTGACATTACCTCCCAAAGGTCCCACCTCCTAATGCCATCACGTTGGGGGTTAGGAGTTCAACATATGACTTGTGGAGGGGGGCGGCCCATAAATGCCCATCCGTGGCAGTGGGCGTATGAATAACCTGACTCTCTGAACCACAAGTATGAATTCCGGGGGGTGTGTTTTGTACTATCTCCCAGAGTTTCCCAGCAGAATGAAGCCTCAGGGGTGTCCTGACAGAGATGTGACAGTGTACGTCCCCTGGGGGGGGGAGGCAGGGACAGCAGATGTCACACACTTGAACTCGGGTAAGGATCTGCCTCTGGAGAAGCCACGCCGACACTGCCCCCGGTCTGGTCTTCTGGCTGCTGGTCCTGCCCCGGGACACGGCAGCCCCTGCTTCCTCTTGGCAGTGCTTGCGCTGGCCTGGGGCACCCTGAGCGTTGTGATCCATATGCCGACGAGCCGCAGCTGGCTGGATGCGAAGGGACGGTTAGGGTGGGGGCAGGGCTCTCGTCCAGTGCGAAAAGGAACATCAGACTGTTCAGGACAGGCCAGGGGGCCCTGGGAATGGTCAGCAGAGAGGGTGTAGAGCAGACTCTGGGATGAAAGTTAGAGGCTAGGCACAGGTTGAGGACGCTGCCCTTGACAATGTGCAGGGGTAACGCCATGACGCAAGGCAGAGAGCCAGCAGCCTATGGACCACATGTGCTCTGGGTGCGATTCTGAGCCACGCGGGGAAGCACATGAATGTGTGACCCCTGAAGTCTTTTTCAACTTTAATATTGTAACAGTTCTTGTAGAAAGGCCAGGGCTGGCTAGGATCTGAAGGTCAAGGTTCATGTCTAGTGGGCATATTTGGGCCTGCTGGTCTCCCTGGGGCCTGGTAAGCAGGGGTGCTCACTGATGGAAGGGCAGTAAGGACGGGGCCTCCGTTGCCCCAATATTGTAGCAGGGAGGGTTTACCCCTCGGTCAGGAAAGGGGGACGGATGGCGGGAAGATGTGCATGCAGGAAACGGGGGGGTGGGGATGGTCTCAGGAGCCACACCTGTGAGCAAACGAAGCTCTGAGCGCTGGGCAGAGGAGAAGGCTCAGCCGATCCCGTGAGAAACCCTGCAACCCACGTGCCACTCCGAGTCCTCCCGGACGGGCTGGGCTCCCACACCGCCTCTGACCCGTCTTTGGATAAGTGATGTCTGCGGAGTCCAGGCTTCTTTTGGTTGAGGTCAGTTCTCCCTGAAGGGGGTCTGCTGTGAGCTCTCGGCAGGTAACGCGCCGGGGAAGGAGAGACCGTGAACCCGAATCCTGGAACAGGTCACAGTGTCCACCACAGAAAACAAGCCAAACAAAGCCCCCACGGGACACGTAGCCAAAGGGCACTGGTGGCTCCCGAGACACAGTGTCCCCCACAGTCAGACGGAATGTACCGCTGCCCCTCTGGCAGATGTGGGGGGGACTGGATGGAATCCTGGCTTTGTCCCCCACCTCGGCAGCCCCTACTCCTCCTTCCCTGGCCTGTTGATTCTCAGCTTTCTTTTCTTGTCTCCCGGCAGGGTGGTCACTCCCTGCTTCTGGCTCTGCGTCCTTAACTGCTCTGTGCCCCGGCAAGATGCCCTCTTTCATTGGTCGTTACCTTTGGATCTTCACGCGTCAGGCCTGGGAATCGGCCGAGCTTTCCCCCTTCTTGATGTGCTGGCAAAGGGCTGTGAGGGCTGTTGTCACTTCTCAGGAGTGAGCAGGTCCGAGGAAGTGGGCTGAAGCTTTTCAAGAGGGGTGGCCAGGAGGGTTGTCCCCCAGAGGGGGTCAGGGTGGGAGGGCCAAGAGCCTGCAATTTGGCGGGTGGCAGGGATGGGCGCTCAAAAGTCCCATGACAGCTGGTTCCTGAGTGGTCATCCCAAGGCCCAGGAGGCTGACCTGGAGGAAAGCAGGTAGGAGAACCCATCTTTAGCCTCCAGGTTCATAGGACATAGATGTTTCCTTATAGTGAAGAGATTGGACATGATAGGGTTTTAGCTGACCGTAGGGTTCAGTAATAGCGAATCACTGATCATATATTTATAGTGCTTTTCGTTCTCTATCATCTCAAGTCCGCTATGCAAAACTAATGTCATAGGAGGAGAAAATGAATGGGAACCAGCCCTTAAATATGTTCGTACTGAGATCCAAAATAAGCCATGAGTTTTGAGTACGTCTAGAGTTTAAAAGTAAATGATGTTACTTTTTATCTCAGGCTATCCAAAGCTATTTATGTAGCAATGCTACATCTATACATCTATTTTTTAAAACTTTTTAAATGTTTATTTATTTTAGCAAGAGAGAGAGAGAGAGAGAGAGCGAGCATGCCAGTGAGTGGGAGAGGGGCAGAGAGAGAGAGAGAGACTCAGAATCAGAAGGAGGCTCCAGGCTCTGAGCTGTCAGCACAGAGCCTGACGTGGGGTTCAAACTCAAAAGCCATGAGATCACAACCTGGGCTGAAGTCAGATGCTTAACCGACTGAGTCACCCAGGTCCCCCAGCAATGCTACATGCATTATACAAGAGCTAGATTTACTTTAAATATCATCAGATATACACCAGGTAAAATTGGAGAGATGAGTTTGTCGGTCAACACTCTTTATTGAGCTCCTACAGGATGTTAGGCCCTGAGGGAATTGGGTGTCACCTGCATGGTCTCTGCCCTTGTGGGGATGACGTTAAAGAGTTACTCAGGAGTGGCAGCATTTCAGAAGGCATCAGCACCCAAGTTGACTGCACATTGGGAGTATGTAGTAGGGGACTTAATCTAGCCTGTGAGTCAGACAGGGCAGGAGGACCAGCCTCGGCTGTGGCATGGCCTCAGGTATAAAGCATGGCCTGCTGAGGGATCTGAGGAAAGGTCAAAAGGTCAGCAGGGCTGGAGTGCAGAGGATGAGGGTGTAACAGGTAGGGTCCCAACAGGAAGGTGATGGCACCATAAGATTAGAAAGCACCAGGAATGTTTAATAAAGAAGCCGTTTGTGAAGGTCTCGGCTGGCTATCAGGAGGGCACGAAGGACCGTGCAGTGCCCTGGGTCCTGAGATGGCTGACATGTCCCCGTCCATGGGCCCGGTTGGATCAGGGCATGATGGACTGGTGCCCAGGACCTGGAAGGAGACAGCCACCGTGACAGGCTGGGTGACCTTTGGTTGATGGAGTCAACAAGTCAAGGAGGCTGGTCAGGGGGTGAGCCAGGAGATTAATACGTGACCCCGCTCTCCTACCTGCCTCTGATCTGCTATGATCTGGACCCACCAGAAGTCAGATGGCAGGGCAGCTGTTGACCTAGTCAGTAGTGGTCAGGAACCCAGGTAGGGATGAGATGTGGATGAGCAAATGGAAGGAATCTTCCCAAGAGAGGGAGGGACGCAGATAGGAAGGGAGGTGTGGGCAGTGGCCAAATTATAAGGAGATGGTTGGGTCATATCGAGAATTAAGTTTCTTTCAAAGGCTACCAAGTAGTTATTCGAGCATTTAAGCAAGGGAGAAGTGTGAGCATGTTATTATAGAAATGTAACAACGTAGCAGAGTAGAGGATAGACTTTTGAGGAGGAAGAATGGATTTTGGGAGGTCATGTAGGAGGTGGTAACAGCTCACTAGAAGAGATAGTGGGGGCTTGGACTAGCGGAGCCATGTGGCTGCGGGGAAGGGAGCCAATTCAAGGTGTTTTTACGACAACCCAGTTTGGACAGCCGGGTGCTTATTCCTGCCACTGATGGAGGGAACATCGGAGTCAGAGCAGTTTGGGGAGTGAGGAAGGAGAACATAGGAGTTCCGGTGGGTCCCGGTCAGTTGAAATGCCTGTGAGTTCATTCAGGCAGACCATCAAGTAGCAGCTGGGAGAACAGTTCTGGAACTCAGGAGATGGGCGTGGGTGGAGGGGAGAATTGGCTTGTCGATGGTCCTTTAGGCACGGGGTGTGCATGAGTCTCTAAGGAACAAATGTAAGGCGAACCAAGAAGAGGGCCTAGGTTAGAATCCCTAAAAGCGCCAAGATTTGGGTGAAGAAAGATGACCCAGCAGAGAGGACCGAGAAGCAGTGTCCGTGGATGGTAGAAACTCAAGAGGAAGAGGGCGGGAGAGGAGGCAGACTGGGTTGTGGAGCATCTGAGAAATGAAGACAGGGAGCCTGGGATGTTTGGATATGGCCAAGGAATGCGTGCTGAGAATGGGGAGGAACAGGCAGTCAGCAGTGGAGGGTGGTGGGGACAGAGGGCGAGCTCGACTCGGTGAGAGGACTTGAGCATACTAGATGGTGACCAGAGTCGGCAGAGAGGCGAGGAGCCAGGAGGAGCCCGACAGTCAAGAGAAAGACGGAAAGGGAGGAGAGGCCAAGCCTTGCTGCCCACAGGGCACCCCTCCCCGGGCTTCATCACCCCCTGGAACCATAGCCTCTATGGCTCCGTGTGAAGGAAGGTTTGCAGACTCTGGCTCTCCTGGTTCTGGACTCAACTCGGCACCTGCAAGGCCACACCCACTCTCAGAACTGTAGGAGCCTGGCCCTCCCTTCTCCCCGTGGACACAGCGGAGGGAGGGCGCCCTGTGCTAGATGGGTCATCATTTCCGTTCCAACCCCTGTGAGGGACCAGACCCGGCAGTGTCTGCAGAGAGGGGTGGTGGTGAGGCAGCGAAAGGGATTTTTTTAAACCATTTCCCCCTTTTCTCTTTAAGGAGGGAGGGAAGACTGGCTCCTGACAATGAACGATTTGAGGCTTGGGAGGTTGCAAAAGGTAAAGGGGCCATTTTGGAGAGTGGGACAGGGGCCTCTCCTTGGGGACATGGAGGGGCCAGTGAAGGTTAGTGACCACATATCTGTTATGACACAGGTTTTCCCAGTTGTGGGTTTCTCCAGCCACACTCGAGGGCCCAGATACAGGCATGAAGGTGGTGTTTCCCCATTCTCCTTCCCTTCCCTCCCCTCTACCCCTCTTCCCTCCTCCCCTCTCTCCCTTCCTTCTTGTGCAGCCAAAATTGGAGTTCAAAATGTAAGGGCTCTGTTCTCTAGGAATTGCCAGCTCACCAAACAGCTCAGGAGCTTGGCAATCGGAGAAACACAGAATGTTCCCTTTACAAGTGAGGAACTTACGGGGATGAAGAGAAGGGAAAGGTGGAGGCTTGGGTTGGTTATGGGTGAGTGCTGTGATGGTAGAAGCGTCTGGTGAGTGGACGTCCCTGCATCCTGGCCAGCTGGGCCAGAGTAAAGCCTAAAGGTTTTACATTCTTTTTCTGTGAATTTTCAGACATGTCCGTGGATCGCTTTGGTTGTACTTGTTGTCTTGGGCTGCGGTGGGTGACGGGGTGGTGCATGCATGCTCGCGGGGCAGAAGAGCCGTGGGAAAGTCAAAGGCATCATTTGCATTTGTGAAGCAAGAGCCACCGCTCACATCTGTATTTGCCATATGGCACACGTGCCGTAATTGTTTCTAAAACACGAGTTTTCAGCTGTGCGGCACTCAGCAGAGACTTGGGGAGAAGAGCACGAAATTTAAGAATGAGTCTTCTTTTCCCTCTTAGAAACCCACTAATGTGACTTACCTCCGATTTAGTGCTTCTGAAGAACGTCTTGGTTTATCATAATTCTAATATGTCAACAAAGACATGCCAAGTCGCTCCCTTGAGAGGTGGGGTTCTGTAGGTGGGGCCTTACGGAGCTGATTGGCACCTGTGGTAGCCTCAGTTATGTGGCCACACCCACCTGGGTGGCCACGTGCTAACCCCCAGAACCTGTGGATATTGCCCAGCCACGGAGATTTTGCAAGTGCATTTCAGTTAAGGCTCTGGACATGGGGAGATTATGCTGGATTATCTAGAAGGCTTGATACATTCATAAGGATCCTTATAGGAGGGGGACAGGTGGTCAGAAGGACAGGAGGAGGTGTGACATGGATCAAGAGGTGGAAGGACGGGAGGAGGGGCCGTGAACCAAGATGGTGCCAGTGACACTGGAGAAGTCAAGGGGACAGATTCTCCCCTGGAGGCTCCAGAGAAAGGTCTGCTGACACCTTCATGTTGCCCGTGTGAAACTGATCTTGGACTTCTGGCCTCCAGAACGATACGAGAATATGTGTGTGGTGTTTGAAGCCACCACATTTGTGTTAGATTGTCAGAGTGACAAGATACTAATACTGTATAATACTTTATTTTGAGTACCCTCCCTTCTACTTCACTGATCAGTCACCCTGATGAATGCACGTGATTGATTTTCCTATATCAGAGGAGGTGATGCAGGCAATGAACTTGAGATAATGTAATAGCTCCCATCTTAACCTTTCAGCAGCCTGTAGATCAGATTTAGTGAGGAGGCACCTCTGGTGTAAACTGCTTGCTCCAGAATACAGCAAGTATTCTGGTGGGAGAGTCACTTTGCAAAACTGGACTCTGAATTTAGGAAGTGGAATTTTATTTTGGGTCCAAACCATCTCCTTACATGTGTGACTCAATATTGTCTTAAACATAGCTGCTGATATCTAAAAATGCCCATGTGGGCGAGTGATATTTTTCGAAAGTATGCCAGTTTACTTTTGGAAGTAAGATAGATCAGTGGTTTAGGGTATAATTTGATAGGATTGGAAAGAGTTTACCCCCTCATTTATGCAAATTGTTTTATCTGAACTGCTTCAGTTTTAAATTCTGTTTTTTAATGTTTATCATTATTTTTTTCTAATTGGAAACAATATATACCAAACGTGTAAACTTTGTAATACACTTGAACACAAGATGAAAAGGCAGGAAAACATTTGTAGTTCTACAATGTGGAGATAGATACTGTTAACATTTAGGATATTTTTGTCAGATATTAATAATCGGGTGCTTGCCTGATTGTTTTACTGCTTCCTGAGCATTTCCACATGTCAATATATATTCTTCTCTAATGTGGTTTTATAATAGCAGCATTCTATTTTATTATATGTATCTCCCACAATTTACTTAGCCACTCCCCCAGTGTGCATTTAGGTTGTCCCTGGAATTTTCTTGCGGCCTGTTCATGTGCATTGCCCATTTCTTTTTTGGTGTGTTATTCGAAAAATAGGTTTACAAACTTTTTGTTGTTGTATGTTAAGGTTATTAATTTTTAAACAGATACGTACAGTTTTGAAGGTTATTGTTTGCATTCTAATTTTGTTTATGGTAAGCTATTTTGGACATATATGGATTAAGCCTTATGTACTCTAAACTATTTAGCTTTTCATTTCTTGGCGTGTCTCTGGTGATTTCTGTTCTCTATTATTTACAGGTTGATTTTCTTCCATTCTGCTGGCATGCCAGATCTTAACCATCTTTTCCTTTTAGATCAAAGGCAACTTTCCTTCTTCATAGGGGAGCAGTGGTATTTCTAATCCTTAACCAACTACCTAGGTCATTCTAGGGTTAGAAGACTTTTTTTTTTCCCTCTTAGCACATTTTGACCCCAAATCTCCTCTGATGGATAATTTGATTGTTTGGCCGTGTAATCTCATCTTTTAGTAGCTTCAGGCTGAATTCAGAATACGTAGGGATCAGTATTATGTAAGTCTGTGAATGTGCACAAACATATAGTGAGTTAAATACCTATGAAAAGTAATTTGCATCTAATGAAGAGCTGCTTTTCCCCCAGATGATAATGAAAGAGAAAATACCTAGTATATGACTTTCATTTTCCACATTAAAGTGATGTCCCTACTCTTAACAACATAAACTGATAAATTAGAAAAAAAAATCATCAGATCCTTCCAATTGCATTAAGATTTGAAGAAAAAGAAATGATTTCTTTCTAACAAGGCAGGAAAAAACCAAAACAAAACAACCCCAAGCTGAATAAGCCCTGGGCTTCTGGAATTTCACATTCCGCTCTTTCTCTGCTTATGTTCCAAACAATTGCATAAAAGCAATCCTAAACAAATGTTTATAGAGGCGGCACTCTGAAATACTGATAATGAATTCTACATAACAAGCACACTCTTTCCCCCGGCTGTTTGAATTTAAAGTATACATTTTGCAGTAATTTTGATGACTTCATTTTGAAACGGTTCTCAACAGACATTTTGGAAATGTCTCGTGTCATGAATTTATTCATAAACCAGCCTGTCAAAACCCTTAGCTTCCACCAGGGAGAACATGTCTCAGATGCATGGTACTTGCTCTGCCTCTGTCATCCGCCATCTTGAAAGATCATTACTCATTTCCATTACTACTTGGATGTTCTGGCCCACTGCCGCTGGGTTTTAGGATGTGTGGAGGAGATCATGGCTGAGTTTTCAGCTATGTACCATCTGGTAAGGACTATATTCCTCTTCTGATTATTACAATAACTTGTACTTGGGAAGCTGTGGTGCATACTGTTATGTTTAGTGGTCAATGTCACTCAACAAAAGGGTGATAAACCAATAATGGGATCTTGGCACAGGAGAGTACAGCACTATATATCATTTTCTCACATGCTAACAGTCTCTAATGAGGACTAATAAACCCTCATGTTTATTTGCTCAATAAACAAGCCATTGGGTTGTGAATATGAGGTCAGCATAGCCAGCCATGAGGTGTGAGCTACTTTATCAAAGAGCATTATAGGGTGGCTAGAGCAAGTACTGGAATGTATTAGAGCACTGTCATGGTAGTTACCGCACAGATCGTTCCCCCTCTGATATCTAATTGGGGAGGGAAATAAGGTGATGCTTCCGCTTATCTCTCTCTCTCTCCCTCCCTCCCTCCCTTCCTTTTCTTCCCTGCTTCCTTCCTTTCTTTCTTTTTTTTTTTTTTTTTAGTGAGGGGAGTCAGAGAGAGAGAGAGAGAGAGAGAGCGAGCATCTTAAGCGGGCTCCACACTCAGCACAGAGCCTGAGGTGGGGCTCGATCCCATGACCATGGGATCATGACCTGAGCTGAAATCAAGAGTCGGATGCTCAACCCACTGAGCCATGCAGGTGCCCCTCTGCCTTTCCATTTCTAATTCATGGCCCATGGATCTTGCCCTTTCATGAAGCATGACACCATGCAGGTGTGTTAAACTAGCACTTCTCCTACTTTAGTGTAAACATAATCACCTGAAGATTTTGTTAAAATGCAGAATCTGGAGCGAGAGCCTGAGATTCTACATTGTACCCAACTCCCAGGTGGTGTTCATACAGTTGCAGGTCCCCAGGTCATACTGAGTAGTGTGTTCATTGTGGTTTGCAGGGCAGAGGGTACAGAGCCCAACCCAGGTAGATTCAGGGCCTCTTTTTTTTTTTTTTTTTTTTTTTTAAATATTTTTTATTTATTTCTAGGAGAGAGAGAGACTGCGTGAGCAGGGGAGGGTCAGAGAGAGAGGGAGACACAGACTCCGAAACAGGCTCCAGGCTCTTGAGCTGGCAGTCAGCACAGAGCCCGACGCGGGCCTCGAACCCACGAACCGCGAGATCATGACCTAAGCGAAAGTCGGACGCTTAACCGACTAAGCCACCCAGGCGCCCCTCAGGGCCTCTTTTAATAATAGAACATCTGGTTAGGGGGCAGTAGAGTGCATTGGGTAACAGTGTTATCCACTTCTGGTGTTATCTAGTGTTAACAGAATCTGGATGTGAATCCTGGCTCTGTCATTGCTGAGTTTTGGGTCATAACAACCATCATCAGAAAGAGGAGTTGTGATTATGAAAATGGCTTAGGGGAGGAAGGAAATTATGAATTCAATATGGAGCATGAATTTATGTTGCCAAAGGGGGAACCAGACAAAGAGGTTGGAAGAAGAGTTTCAGACAATCTCCAAACCAGCCAACCAGATTCACCAATTGAAGATCTATTGACTAATACATGCTAAAGGTATATCAGTCTCAGTGTATAGAAGGGAGAGTGTAGACCAAGGCATATGCAGTGCTTGAATGCTGAAGGATATGATCATATTAATGCAATGGCTCATTTTGCCAGGTGGGTCATTTTTTGGTTCAGTTTGAGTAAGAATAGTAGGCATACAGTAGTCACAACTCTCTGTTTTTAGAGCAGCATGTTGCAAAACAAAGTTAATGTGTTAAATTTAACTGTGATTTAAACTGATGTTGCCTGAGTCCCCAGAGACCAGTGAAACACAAGTGGGGTGGGAGAAGCAGCTACTTCTGTTGTTGCCTAATGATAGAGAAGATTTGAAAATCAAAGGCATTGGGTTCGCCTCACTGTGCAGCAAGGAACAAAACTGAATTAATTATAAATAAGATGTATAAATAATTTAAATATATCACTTATTGCCTCTTTATTGCTCAACACTTGAAAAATTATTTCAATTAGAAACTTAAACTCAGTTTGATAGACGATGAAGAGTGTGCAGCTCAAGATTAATGTAAATCCTTTTGTGATATAAAAATTTGATTTTCAGTATGAGGTCTATTAAAATGAAATTAATAATCTCCAGAAAAAAGAGGTAGTGCCAAGAAAGGTTGGCTTTTTCCCCACAGAATATTGGTTATTTTAAGAGAAAAAAAATCAATATGTTTATTACAGAGATAATTTAAAAAATAAAAACAAAACTACAACATCCGAAGCACCAGCCTCCCAAACAACAAAACTAATAAGCATTTGTTTCTCTGGGTTTCATGTTAACATTATAGAGGGGATGTGCTACTTATATCACACATGATCTTAATTTCCTTCTATGCTCAAGGAAACAATTCATTCTCTTTGTGTTTTTTGGGTTTGTAAAGCAGAGAAGAGCACTCTTCCATTTGTTGCACCTGTTAAGTGAGGGATTTGTCTGGCTGAAGCCACACTGGATCCTTTTCAGGGCAAGAATATCCTAGTAAGTTGGTTTGATCCCTAGGCTTCCATGTTCTGGTACTGCAAAGCTCTCCTTCTGCCATCCCTGATAGGTATGGATAATTGACGAGAGCACTGTCTTCTGTACATTCACTCTAAACCTCAATCCCTCTCCTCACAAGACTCAAGGCAGTTACTTCCAGTTGATCAGAATAGGCATGAAACCTACCTGCCATGTCTCTGAGGATCAAAGAATGTGGTAATATTTATCTGGGATAGGAACAATTTGTCTGATTCATTAATGACATGCAAACATCTTTCACCTTATACTTTAGTTCAGGCTGTAAAGGTGAGTTCTTTCTGTTCTATATATAGACAGTAAGTGCTAGCAGTAAAGTGACATATGTACTTTACCTATATATATACCTGAGGGAACTAAATACATACTGATCAACAGCTTCCTTTTCACTTCTCATCCCGTAAGAAATGAAATACTCATTATCCAACAAAGAGTAAACACAAAATAAGTGACCAACTGCTGGGTCACCAGTGCTAGTCCAGGCAGTTTTCAACGAATTTGGAAAGTTGCCAGAGTGTTCAAGATGGCAGCATAGGAGATCCTGAGTTCATCTTCTTCTATGGACACAACAAATCTATGACTACCTTTGGAATAATTCTCTCTTAAGGGGGTGTCGAGACTGGATGAACAGAGCCTCTATGACAAGGCACATCACTAAAACAGGTAAAAGAGTCAGAGCTACAGTCCTACTAAGGAGAACACTACACTCCAGGCATGGAATTCCATGGTTTGGAGGGATCTCAAAGGTATGGAACTTTTCACTGTGGAGCAAGAAATGTGACCTGTACATCAGGCACCCCAGTCCATAGGTCCTGTGATGGAGAGATGAGCCCCCAAAACACCTGGATTTGCATGCCAACAGGGATTACGTATAGGAGTAGTAGAGAACCACAGGGAAAGGAAAACCCACTCTTAGAGGGCTCAGTGCAGACTCAGTCAAACTAGGAACCAGCACTGAAACACCAGAATGAAAAGTGCATAGGCATAGGTTAAGGAGATCTACCTAATAATATTGGAGCTCCTGCCAGAGAAGTAGGAGGAAGCTGGGCTTCTGCCTGGGAACTAAGATACTGGTGGCAACCATTTTTGCTCTTTCTACCAGCTGATCCCAAGGCTGGTGGACACCATTTTGGAATTCTCACTCTAGACTGTTCACACCGGGGGGCATGTCTTGCTGAGAGCCCAGTGCAACTCCACACTTCTGCCAGGCCTCACAGCAGATAGGACAGTAACTGCACCCGCCAGCACACAGCAGTCATACCTGCCACAAGAGGTGTGGCAGTCCATACAGGGGACTCCTCTGAAGCTCCTGGCTGTGGTGGTCAAGAGAGATTGTACTTCTGGGTCCCACAGGACATCTCCTACATAAGGCCACTCCTTAAATACTGGAAGACATAGCTGAACTACTTAATACATAGAAACAAAGAGTTAAACAAAATGAAGAGAAAGAGGAATATGTTCCAAATGAAAGAACAAGGCAAAACCTCAGAAAGAGAACTAAATGAAATGGAGATAAGCAATCTACATGATAAAGAGTACAAAGTGATGGTCATAAGGATGCATACTGAAATTGTGTGAAGTCTGGATGAACACAGTGAAAGCTACAACAAAAAGATGGAAAATATAGCAAAGTACCAGCTGGAGCTGAAGAATATGAGAACAGAAAGGAAGAATATGTTAGAGGGAATAAATAGCAGATTAGGTGATACAAAAGAAAAGATCAGCCATCTGGAAGATTGGGTTCAACTGAATAGCAAAAAAGAAAAAAATACATAAAAAAATGAGGCTAGTTTAAGGCACCTCATGACAAGATCAAGCTACTAACATTTGCATTTTAGGGGTTCCCAGAGGAGAAGGGAGAGAGATAAGGCAGAAAACTTATTTGCAGAAATAATAGCTGAAAACCTCCCAAACCCAGGGAAGGCAACAGGGCCTTTTTCCAGGTCCAGAAAGCACAGAGAATCCCAAACAAGGTGAACCCAAAAAGAAGCCCACAACAAGAAATGTAGTAGAAATGCCAAAAATTAAAAATAAAGAATCTTAAAAGTAGCAAGAGAAAAGTAATTCATTACATAAAAGGGAAGCCTTGTAAGACTGTGAGTGGACTTTTCAGCAGAAACTTTGCAGCACAGAAGGACATGGCATGATGTATTCAACATGCTGAAAGGAAAATCTTAAAACCAAGAATACTCTTACCCAGCAAAGATATTATTCAGAATTGAAGGGGAGGTAAAGACTCACCAGGCAAACAAAAGCTAAAGGAGTTCATCACCACTAAACCAACTTTACAAGAAATATTAAAGGGACTTCTTTAAGTGGAAAACATAAGGCTATAACTAGATATAAGACAATATATGCAGGAAAAAATCTCACTGGTAAAGGCAAATGTATAATAAATGGAGTGAATCAATCACTTATAAAGATAATATGAAGGTTAAGGAACAAAAATAGTAAAATCAACTGTCTCTTCAATAAGTAAGGGAGTACACGAAGCAACAGTATGTCAAATATGATGTCAGAAACATAGAACGTGTGGTGGAGAAAGTAAAAATTATGCTTTTGAAGCTCATTTGAATGAATACCAACTTAAAATAGACTGCTGTAGACATAGGTTGTTATGTACAAACCTTATGTTTACCACAGACAAAAGCCTATAATGAATACACAAAAGATAAACATAAGGAATCTCAAACATAACACTAAAGAAAGTCACCAAATCACAAGGGAAGAGAGCCAGAGAAGAAAGAACAGAGAAGAAATACAAAAACAACCAGAAAACAGTTATAATTGGCAATAATATAAAAATAATAAAATAATATTTTATAAATAATATAAAAATGGCAATAAGTAAATCTCAATAATTACTTTAAATAGACTAAATGTTCACATCAGAAGACACAGAGTGGAAGAATGGGCTGAAAAACAAGATCCATCTATATACTGCCTACAAGAGACTCACTTCAGATGTAAAGACACACACATACTGATAGTGAAGGGATGGGAAAACATACACCATGACAATTAAAATGTGAAGAAAGCTGGGATAGCAATACTTACATTAGGCAAAGTTTAAAACAAAGGCTGTGACAAGAGAAAAAAGAAGGGAACTATATACTGATAAAGAGATCAATCCAACAAAGATATATAACATTAGTAAATATTTATGCACTCAATATAGGAGCACCTAAATATATAAGGCAAATAATTAACAGACCTAGAGGGATAAATTTAAAGTAAAACAATAATAGTAGGACACATTAACACCCCACTTATCAATGGATAGGCCACCGAGACATGAAGTCAGTAAGGAGACATTGGCCTTATAGTGCTTGAGCTCTGCTGCAACGATGAGAGTGGTGAGGACATTGAGGTACCATTTGTATGATACTCCATCTGCTGACTTCCCAGTCTGCAGTCTATTTCCAGGTTCCTTCTAGTTGTGGGATAATATTGAGTTACTAATGCAGAAAAAAAAAGAAAGAAAGAAAGAAAGAAAGAAACATTGGCCTTATATGACACATTAGACCAAATGACTTAACAGATATACATGAAGCATTCCATCCAAAACAAACAGAATGCACATTCTTCTCAAGTATATGTGGAACATTCTCCAGGATGGATAACATGTTGGCCCACAAAACAAGTCTTGATAAATTTAAGAAGATTGAAATCAGATCAAGCATCTTTCCAACCACAATTGTATGAAGGTAGAAATACATTACAGGAAGAAAACTGGAAACTAAAAAAAAAGCAAAAAACCCCACAACCCAAAACAAACAAACAAAAAACAACTAGCCCATGAACACATGGAGACTAAACAACATGCTATTAAACAAGCAATGGGTCAACAAAGAATTCAAAGAGGAAATAAAAAAATACATGGAGACAAATGAAAATGAAAGAACAAATGTGCCTAAATTTTTGGGACACAGTGAAAGAGATTCTAAGAGTGAAGTTCGTAAAAACCCATCTCAAGAAATTAGGAAAATCTCAGTCTAACCTTACACTTAAAGGAAGTAGGAAAAAAGAACAAACAAAACCCAAAGTTAGTAGGAGGAAGGAAATAATAAAGATGAGTGGAAATAAATGAAATAGAAACTCATGCCTGTCAGAGTGGCTAAAATGAACAAATCAGGAGACTCTAGATGCTGGCGAGGATGTGGAGAAACGGGCACCCTCCTACACTGTTGGTGGGAATGTAAGCTGGTGCAGCCCCTCTGGAAAACAGTGTGGAGGTTCCTCAAAAAATTAACAATAGAACTCCCCTATGACCCAGCAATAGCACTGCTAGGAATTTACCCAAGGGATACAGGAGTGCTGATGCATAGGGGCACATGGACCCCAATGTTCATAGCAGCACTCTCACAATAGCTAAAACATGGAAAGAGCCTAAGTGTCCATCAACGGACGAATGGATCAAGAAGATGTGGTTTATCTATACCATGGAATACTATATGGCAATGAGAAAGAATGAAATCTGGCCATGTGTAGCAACATGGATGGACCTTGAGGGTGTTATGCTAAGCGAAATATGTCAGGCAGAGAAGGACAAATACCATATGTTTGCACATATAGGAGGATTAGGAGGAACTTAATGGAGGACTGTGGGGGAGAAGAAGGGGAACAATAGGAGGGGAGAGGGAGGACTCTTGAATGCTGAGAACAAACTGAGGACTGATGGATGTGGGGGGGGGGGGAAGGGAGAGACGGGCATGGAGGAG
>JAESUZ010004598.1:0-26628 GCA_017311185.1 Proteles cristata cristata
AACCACGTGTTGGAATATATCCGTTCTGAGACATACAAATACCTCTACGGCAGACACATGCAGGCGAACCCAGAACCGCCGAAGAAAAATACTGACAAATCGAAAAAGATCAGCCGGAAACCTCCGACAGCCAAGAACAAATAAAGCGTTGGCATGGGCTGGACTTCTCGTTACTCCTCTTCCTTGTTATCACTTCTGTTTCGCGTTACTGCTTCCCACCAACAAATACAGTGAGTGTGTCGCCTTTCCACTCCCCCTTTCTAACACTTATCACTTCACCTTGTAAACGCTTTAGGTTGGTGGTAGGTTTTTACGGGTTCTTAAAATCATTTCCATTTGTTCCCTGAAAACTGCTCAAGGCAGGAAACCAAGCTCTAATTCAACTGCAAATTCCATAGGAGGCACAGACCGCAGCTCCTTGAATAGATGTTCACTAAGGTGTGTGTTCTCAAAAGAATAATTAAAACATCATGCAATCACTTAAATGTCACCGCAAACACGGCTCGCTCCTCTGTTTATTCACAGAACTCATTATTTCGCTTTGTGAAAAGCTTCCCTTACCCATCGAGGTATTATGTTAACTCACAAGTAATTTTTAATAGAGTCTCGAATTTGAATCAAAAAAAAAAAAAAAGGAATCTGGAGTTACCACCCCTGAGGAACTGATCTGGCGACTCCTTCGTCCTTGCAGATCCGGAGGGAGCCATTCTGAGCCTTGAGACCATCCTAAATGTTGCCTGACGTTCCTCATTCCACGCAGAGACTCTACACTTTGAAGATTTGTTGGGTTTCCTGTGTGTGGTCAGCGGTGCACCGGCAAGCAGACCAGAGTTGACCCAGGGCCTTTAGCCAATCACTAGCAGGTGCAGAGCTATGACACCTCAGTTTCCTGGCCCGGAATTGAACTCTTCAACAGAACTTGCCTCTAAATTCTCATCCAGCTATCGGGACAAAGAGTCCCCGTGGCACTTTCCTTGATCACACCAGCGATGCAAACTGACCAGAAAGAACTCTAACATTAGAAGACTGTGAGACTGACTGAAACCCGGATGAGGGGAGCTACCCGGGGGACAGCATCCTCAGAAGGAAGAAAGTGCTCCGGACAATGAACAGTTTTCACAGCGTTACCTACGTTTTACAGAAAGACCACAAAGCAGTGTCACAAGTACATTCCTGAAAAAGGTGGAGGCCGCTCTTAGACACCAGGCTTGAGCAGTGGAAACTTCAACAAGGCAAAGGGCCCACAGGGGACCCGCCTCAAAGCATCCACAGGCCTTAACCAACCAATGGGCCTCTTACAGGCACAGTTATCAAAAGAAGGGAAAAGTCCGCCTGTTTCCTGTCTCCTGACCTTCCACCCACGGCCTCCTTGCACACAGTCTCTGCTTTGCTGACCAGCCGGCTGCTCCCTTGCAGTGAATCCAACAAACTTCCAGCCCCTCTGTCCTGCCCCAGGGGAACCTTCTCACAGCCGCTCTGCCCCTTCCCCACAACCATGTCCCACCTTTGGGGGCCCCCGTCCATCGGGAGAGGCACCACAAAAAGTTCCAAAAGATTATAGATTAACATATACACAGGGATCACCAGTTTTAACATCACGGATGCAGGCAGTAGGAGCACTGACTGAACCATTAAGGACAAAATGTCTTTCTTTCCCGCGTGCTTAGCGGCCCGTAGGCCAGGCTTCCCGTGGAAACAAAGTGTATGTGCCATTATGCTGACTTCAAAGAATTCAAAAAAGATTTCCCGGAAATATTAGGCCTTTAGAGAGCTTTTCTCTCGTCAACACCGTATGCCGCAATGAACTCAACGTGGATCACAAACCTAAAGAAAAGGGCTAAAATAAAATTTCAAGAGGAAATTTGGAGAAAGCTGTCATGAATCTGGATTAAGGCAAAAAGTCCTAAGACGCTACAGCAAAAGAACAATACCTAAAAGGAAAACAATTAAGAAATTGAAGTTGGTTAAAATGAAGAACTCTTGGGGCGCCCGGGTGGCTCAGTCGGTGAAGCGTCTGACTTAGGCTCAGGTCATGAACTTGCAGTTCGTGGGTTCGAGCCCTGTGTCGGGGCTCTGTGCTAACATGACAGCTAGGTCAGAGCCGGAGCCTGTTTCAGATTCTGTATCTTCCTCTCTCTCTGACCCTCCCCCGCTCATGCTGTCTCTCTCTTCAGAAATAAATAAGACATTTTTTTTTAATGAAGAACTCTTTTCGGGGGGTGGGGGGGCCTGAGTGGCTCAGTCACTTAAGTGTCTGACCGTGGCCGTGGAGGTCATGACCTCCCAGCCCCTCACCAGGCCCTCCCCTCTCAGGGAAGAGCCTGCTTTGGATCCTCTGTCTCTCTCTGTCTCTCTCTTCTGCCCCTCCCACCTTGCGTGGGCATGCTTTCTCTCTATGTCTCAAAGATAAATAAACATTTAACAAAAGGGGTTTCAAAAAAGCCACCTCTTTTGCAACAAAAGACACCAATAAGGAAATGAAAAGAGAAGCCACAACCAGGAGAAAATATCTGCAGATCAAACTGCAGGAATGAAGAAACAGTATTCACAAGAGCTCAAGAATTCTTTCAAGTTCATGAAAAGAAGCAACACGATTTTTAAAACCAGTAAGAGGCATTGGAAGACATTTCATCAAAGAAGACAAATAAATGGTTCATAAACCCTTTCATCACGTGAAAAAGTGTCCAATATCATTGCAAGAGGACCCAACTGTAGCCTTAAACAACTCCATGTGGACCTCTGTCTGTACTTTCTGATAAAGTTCTTCTTTCCAGCTTATTTTTTTTTTTAAGTTGTATTTACTCCTGTTGCTCATGAATTTAGCCTCAGTCCTTCCATCTTGACCCAGAGTTTACCTTCTGGGCCCGCACTCGGAGGGCTACATAACTCTCCTCAGGTGCAAGGAAAAATACAAACAAGAAGACAAGGGTTAATGTCCCCTGCTAATGGTTATTCATGACACGGTTTGCATACTTTGTCCTTGAGATAATGGCTATTCCCTCAAAACTCCCCTACAGTCCTAAACCTTGCCTTCAGAATGAGAAATGTTTTCCTAAACACCAGGTAAGGGCCACTGTCTTTACCACTTTGTAGCCTTTTTACAGCAACCGCTCAATTCTGCTTCTGTACTGCCGGCTTGCCTGCTTGCTCATTCTAAAAAGCGCTAAGTCCTAGGACTCGGGGCCGCACATTGAGAGTTCTGTGTTAACTCTGTGCAGTCCCAGCCGGTAATAAAAGACTACCTTAACTCGGCTTCGGTGGTCTCGGTGGGTCTCTCTCTGTGTCTCTCGGCATAACACTTGTTTTGACAGAGAGACAGAGTGCTCAAGCAGGGGTAGGATAGGGAGAGGGAGAGAGAGAATCCCAAGCAGGCTCAGCGTTCCTTGTCAGCATGGAGCCTGACAGGGGGCTCAAACTCATGAACCTTGAGATCAAACCTGAGCCAAATGAAGAGTCAGACACTTGACTGACTGAGCCACCCAGGCACGCCATCTTCTTTATGAATTTCTTAATAACATTTGCTTTTCTCTACCTTGCTTTACTGTACGTATACAGTGTATGATACATATACCTTGAAAATACAGGTGGAGCGACTATGTTATTGCTAAGGCTTCGAGGAAACTGTTGGGGGTTAGTAGTTACTTTTGGGAGGCGTCATGAGTTACACACAGATTTTTGACCTTGGAAATCAGCACTCTTACCCCGCGTCGTTCAAGGGTCAACTGGTCTATGTGCTGTTGACGTGCTCCTATGGATTGAAAACATTCAAATAATCCACACAGAAAAATATTAGAGTCAATAAACTACCTCTGTAAAGTTGCAGAGCACAATCCTACAAAACACAGTTGTGTTTCTATGCACTGGCAATGAACAATCTGGGAAAAAATTAAGACGACTATTCCCTTACGAGTGCACCCAAAACAATAAAATATTTAGGCATAAATTTATTCCATGAGAAGCAAAGCTCGGGCACTGAAAAGTATAAACCATTGCTGGAAGAGATTAAAGGGGACTTCCTGGGAGGAAAAAGACCACCATATTCATGTATTGTAAGATTTGATGTAGTTAACATGGCGACACTACTCAAAGGGATCTGCAGTTCAATTCTGTCAAGATCTTTTCCCCTGCATTTTTTTCCTTTTCAAATTTTTACTAGTGGTTCGTCACTTACATACAACACCCAGCAATCATCAGAACAAGTGCCCTCCTTAATACCCATCGCCTATCTAGCCCGTCCCCCACCCGTCTCCCTCCATCAACCCTCGGTTTGTTCTCTGAGTCTCTTATGATTTGTTTCCCTCCCTCTCTCCCTCTCATATGTTCATGTTTTCTGTCTTAGATTCCATATATGAGTGAAATCGTGGTGTTTGTTTTGACTGACTTTCTTTGCTGGGCGCAATACACTCTAGTTCCATCCACAATGTTGCAAATGACAAGATTCATTCCTTTTGAAGGCTGAGTAATATTTCATTGCATACATATACCACTTCTTCCTCACCCAGTCACCAGTGGATGGACATTTGGGCTCTCTGTAGCTATAGTTGGGCTATCGTTGATAATGCTGCGACAAACATCGGCGTGCTTGTGCTCCTTGGAATCAATAGTTTTGTGTCCTTTGAATACATATCCAGGAATGCAATTGCTGGACCATAGCGTAGTTCTATTTTTTCTAATGTTTTATTTATTTCTAAGAGAGACAGGGAGGGAGGGAGGGAGAGGGAGCGCGAGCAGGGGAGGGTCAGAGAGAGAGGGAGATACAGAATCTGAAACAGGCTCAAGGCTCTGACCTGGCTGTCAGCACAGAACCTGACACAGGGCTCGAATCCACAAACCGGGAGATCAATACCTGAGCCGAAGTTGGACGCTTAACCGACTGAGCCATCCAGGTGCCCAGGGTAGTTCTATTTTTAACTTTTGAGGAACCTCCATCTGTTCTCCGGAGTGGCTCCCACCAACAGTGCAGAGGGCTCCCCTTTCTCTGCATCCTCACCAACGCCTGTTGTTTCTTGTGGTGTTAATTTTACAGAGTGATGCAGAGTGGCATCTCATCATGGTTTCGATTTGTCTTTCCCTGATGATGAGTGATGTTGAGCATCTTTTTCATGCGTCTCTTAGCCACCTGGATGTCTTCCTTAGAAAACTGTCTCTTCGTGTCTTCTGCCCATTTCATCACTGGACTTTTGGTGTTTTGGCTGTTGAGTTTGAGAAGTCCTTCACAGATTTTGCAAACTAACCGATGAGCAGACTCTACATATTGAAATATTGTCTTCCATTCTGTAGGCTGCCTTTCAGTTTCATCGTTTGTTTCCTCCACTGTGCACTGGCGATTTATCTTGATGAAGTCCCAATAGTTCATGCTTGCCTTGCCTTTCCTTGCAAAGAGTGGTTTCAGGGGCTGTGGTCTCCCTGCTCACCTTCATTCTCCCTTGGCCACTTGGCTCACGGCCCAGGCCTGGCCCTGCTGGCTATCCTGCACCCTTGACGGTTCCCCAGCTCAGGGAGAGACACAGGAGGTAGCACGGATTGTGTGCTGTGCCCTGAAACGGCCTGTAGCTCGCCACAGGGCGTCAAATGCCTTCTGAGACCGAGGAAGCAGAGCCTGTGCCCAGGGAGCACGGCTTCCCTTTCCTCAGGGGAGTCGCGATCTGGACAGCATCTCTCACGGACACCGCAGTTTCAGGGAAGGCAGAGCCATCTTCCGGCTCCTCAAAAGCTGGTCGTGTCACCTGTTCCCCACCCCCCGCCCCGTGTTTACCGTCAGCACATTCCCCAGGGTAACCAGCTCGGTGCTTTGCCAATGGCACCTCAGAGAAGCGTGACCTGATGGAGTTAGTCCCAGACACTTAGGCCGACAATGATGGAGGATGTGACACATACAGAGAGGATCCTGAGAGGAGCAGGCATTTCCGGGGCTGCGCCAGGAATCAGTAACTGGAATTAATCACTGATCCTACCCTGTAGGGCACTGAAAACCTGGAGAAATCGCTCATCTCTTTCCCCCCATTCTTCCATCCTCAGCAAACTGAGGGTAAAACCCCCACTTCTCCTGGGGCGCCCGGGTGGTTTAGTCTGCTCCGTGTCCAGCTCTTGATTTTGGCTCAGGTCATGAACTCATGGTTCCTTAGAATGAGCCCCACATCAGCCTCTATGGTGACAGCACCGAGCCTGCTTGGGATTCTCGCTTTCTCCCCTCCCTCTCTCCTCACTCCGACTAGCATTTTCTCTTTCTCAAAGTCAATCAATAAACATTAAAAAAATACCCACTTCTACCTTTCCTGGATTCTGGTCAGAATGAAATTTATCATGACAATAGAAATAGAGAAGACAAATCTGGAGAGTGTTTTAGTTTCTCAGAAGGAATACAGACGGTCATCACTCTGGTGACCATGTCCTTGTAGGACTTAATGTATTTCTGCAGCTGGTTGGCCAGGTAGTAAGCAGTAGCTTGGGATACAAGGAAATTCTCTCTGAGGTCTCAGAAGTCCTGTTTGCTTGTGTCCAGCTTTGACTGAAGCTCCTTGTTGGTTTCCAGGAGGCCGAGTCCTGCCCTTGGATCAGACACAGGACCAGGAGGTGCCGCCGTGGTCACTTGTGGCAGAAGAAGCAGAGCTGGGGGTGGGGGAGAAGAAACCCAAACACACGATGGGTTCAAAACCGTGAAATCAAGCAGGTTTAACCAGGACTGAGGGGCGAGGACACAGAATCCTTGACTTGCTGTTGGGAACAATTTGAACAACACTCCGCAGCACTTGAGAATCAATAACAACAAAAATAAGGTTCAAGATGCTAGAGCCGAGAGCCGAAGGCACTGCCCATGGCTCAGACTCCAACCAGAATGACAGAGGGAGCACCCGGTGTGCCGGGTAACGGTCTACAGTTGCAATAACAGAACTGGAACGTGGGGGTTTCATGGAACCTTGGGAGCCACTGCCTTCCAGTTGCCAAGGCCATGCTGATACACAAGGCTGCCTGGTCTCCCCTGAAGGCCACCACTGACGGGGACCACCCTTCGGTGGCCACTCTCAATAGTTGTCTATCCTGTGCTGGTGCCACAGATCCCTTCTCGCTTTTTTCTTAAGTTTATTTATTTATTTATTTTGTGAATGAGCATGAGCACATGAGCAGAATGGGGTGGAGAGAGAGAGAATCCCAAGCAGGCAGGGTGCTATCAGCACAGAGCCCTACATGGGCTTCACCTCATGAACCTGAGCCGAAATCAAGACTAAGCCAGCTCAACCGACGAAGCCAGCCAGGTGCCACAGGTCCCATCTCTTTCAAATATGTCTCAGCATAGTTCTCATTGCTTATTTCTGTGTGTGTATAAAAACATCAAGGCAGAAATCGTTTCCCAACCAGTTTTATTAAAAGGCTGTCATGAAGTCAGTCAACATCTCTTTAAGGTGAAACAGACCTTCAGGCTTTTCCAGTAAGTGAAAGATTCCAAAGTCTTTGACTGCCATGATATTCTTCTCAGGGTCTCTCTAGTTTTTTCTTTATCCATTCAAAAGTGTAGGACACAAGGAGAGTATAATCCTCAGTAAATAAATGATTTTGAAAAATGTTTTGTCCTGAGTCTCACCATTCTTCTGGCTGCTTCCCTGTGTTATGAGGCTTGCTTATCCCTTACTGGGGCAACATTTTGGCTTTTCATTAAACTGATGTTGGATACCCCTACGTCCTAGACCCCACCTCTATGTGTGGGTTGCTTTTGTTGTTGTTTCTATGATGTCACTAAACACCATATTTTATACTCGTCTCTAATGGATTTCATGTGCCTCGCACAACATCTCTTTCAGAACTGTCAAATGATTGATTTATACATATGTCCTTGAATACATGCAGTGACCACGTACTTTGGAAAGAGCCGTAAACTTGATGCCATTTGATTATGTTCATTGGGCTTGGCCACATTTTAAAAAAATGTTTTATTTGGGAGAGAGAGACCATGAGTGGGTGGTGGGGGGGGAGGGGGGTGTTAGAGGGAGAGGGAGACACAGAATCTGAAACAGGCTCTGGGCTCTGAGCTAGCTGTCAGCACAGAGCCAGACGTGGGGCTCAAACCCACAAACCGTGAGGTCATGACCTGAGCCGAAGTCGCATGTTTAACCGACTGAGCCACCCCGGCACCCAACACTGCGACTCTTGATCCTAGGGTTGTACGTTCGAGCCCATGTAGGTGGAGAGATTAAAATGAAATTAAAAACAACAAAAAGACAGTTGAGCCCAAAAATCATATCTCCATGTCTACAGCTAAGTGACATCATAGCATCAGAATTTCTGTTGGCCTCAACATTACAGGACTCTCCTATGTCACGTGCAGAAGGAGATGCTGTATTTCTTTCAGTGATTAGTCAATATCAAGTTGTCATCGTCCCATCCAATTGAATGTGTGCTGTTCGACATGCGTTTCTCTGGATTGTGCAGCAAAGGCCAATCACAGTTTGGTGTCTGGCACTTTGGGTAAAGCACATATAGGATTTGGCAGGGTCCTTCCATCCGGTCTCCTTCACACGGGTGCCTGGCCCTTCCCTTCCTTCCTCTTCCCATGACACCGTGGAACGCTGGTCTCCACTCCCTCCCCGTGGTGAGCGAAAGACTCACGCGACATCTTTTTCCCCCGGAAATCCTGCTCCTTGTATCTGTGCTAAACAGTCACACCTTTTGGGTCTTTCTTCTCCTTTTGACTCCCTTAAATTTTGGGCTCTGATTTCCAGAAGATATCCGTGGCATGACTTTGTGCATCTTGTTGTTCTCATTCCTACTATTTCATTTTCGAGAGAGGTTTTTCTACACCAGTCTCATAATGAGGGAGCATCCAAGGACCGAGGCCTTAGAATCCACACTAGGCCTAAACCGAGAGGGTGACGAGGTCACTTCCTGCCTGGTAGGCCAGCTGCCCACTGGCCAGGATGATGAGAAGGGCAGGGGGAGGTGTGTCGGGGGGAGCATCATCAGAAGGAAGGTGGCAGCCCAGGAGGCCATGTAAAGGGGCCTGTCTTCTGTAGATGAGGCAGTGACAGTGCCTGCTGTTTAGGCTGCTGCTGCTCACACTCTAGGACCTACTACTCTAGGACTCCTAACAGATTGGACTGTGAGTCCTGTGTAGAAGCACTCGTTTGTGTGCATGCGCACGTGTGCGTGGACAGGCCCAGCCACGTCCTAGACACCGTGAATGTACAGTGCCAAGAATACAAGGCTGTGCCCGGGCAGCACAGCCCGTGCTTCTGTATAGGGGCCTGTCGGCATTCAAAAGTGGCCGTGTGTTTTCAAGATAAGATTGCGCTCTTGGACTTCGTATTTTCTTGGTGAATTCTGTGCACGTGTCACAATAGGAATGTTAGCAACATGTTTGGCCATGAAGGCTACTGAATCCTTAGCCCACCAACATCGTGAAGTCTTACCTCCTATGAAGTTTTACTCACATTTTTTGAGGATAAAATTGGGAGGTGTCGGCAAGGCAACAGGAAGTCTGAGGCCAGTAACACTATTTGCAGGAAACGTTTTCCCACATTGTGACACGTTCTGGCCCATCTTGACCATGTGTGGTGTCTGTGTGGCATATGAGGCTGTCACTTATACCGTATGAAACTGTTTAGGGTCATCTCCTCTGCTGATACTTACATAACTGATGTGACAGTCTGTGAGGAACGAGGTCACATCAATACGTAGATTCTAAGTTTGACTCCCCAGAGAGTTCTTGAGGCACCACATACGTCCTACTATAAGCATGTCACAGGTGAGAACTCTCCCAGTAGGAAGTGCCATCAGTCTATTTGTCAAGAGGCTCCTCACAGATGTTTACAAGGAACGCTGACTGGGGCATGTCTGTTTTTCCAGGCCAGCCCCACCAAAGGGAGATGATAACAACTAAAAGGAACACGTTTCTCTTTTATTCCCCAATTGTCTAGGTGGAGGGGTACTTGGGTGGCTCAGCTGGTTAGGCCACTGACGCTTTTGAGCTCGGGTCATGATCTCATGATTCATGGGATCCAGCCCTGCGCTGGGCTCCGCTCTGACAGTGGGAAGCCTTTTGGGATTCTCTCTCCTCTCTCTCTGCCCCCCTTTCAAAATAAATAAGGAAACATTAAACAAATGGTCTAGGTGGAGCTCTTAGGCACGGCTTATAAATCAGCAGGAATTCAAGTTTATTTCTCTGCGAAAAGGTACAGTGATACTCTCAGCACTGTTCCTGAGTCAGTGCTAGAGATCATATGTTAATAATATGCATATTACCCTAAGAAAGAACATGATCCTCTCTGGAGTGAACCCACTTATGAGCAGGCTTTCAGTTTGCTACCTGCCCCCACCCCGCCACCATTTCCCTTTATTACCTGTTGGATGAACATGCCTCCGCCAGGGAGGGACCCAGCTCAGAGGGTCTGTTTAACCTAGAGGAGGGGCCGAGGAGAAATGCATACGTGGCTAGAATGGGGCTACCTTCAGAGGGAACCATAATTTAGCTGGATGTAGTGATAAACCAGCCTAAAGGACCATTAGGAATAAGTACCGTCAAATAGAGCCATACGGATTTTATATTTTTGTGTGTATTTGTTTTTCCTTTGTAGAAAGAGAGAAAGAGAGAGAGAGCCCACAGGTAGAGGAGAAGGGCAGAGGGAGACAATGTGGAGCCTGACATGGGCCTCAATCCCACTACCACGGGATCGTGACCCGAGCCCAAATGAAGAGTCGGTCGCTCAATCTACTGAGCCACCCAGGTGCCCCTGTATTATGTTTTGATATCAACTTTCTTGTGCAAATATGTTTAGACTCAGGCAAGGGACCATGGGTTCAGACACAATGAAATAAAAACCATGGGAAGTGTAAAAGATATTTAAGTTATCAAAGTCAGATTGAGGGATGTCCGAGTGGCTCAGTCAATTGAGTGTCTGACTCTTGACGATGGCTGACATCATGATCTCACGGTGTGTGAGATCAAGCCCTGCGCTGGGCTCTGTGCTGGCACCTCCGAGCCTGTGTGGGATTCTCTCTCTCTCTCTCTGCCCCTCCACCACTCACGTGCTCTCATTGTCTCTGAAAAGAAAGAAACATTTAAAAAATTATACTGAGTTGTAGAATTCCATTCTCCCGGAGCCCCTCCTTTCCACCTTCACAGCCTAGAAAACTTTTCAACAGAGTACCCACTTTCCATCAAATATAATCTAAGGACATAATAATTTGAGCTGCTAACCCAAACTTTCAATGTTTTCCCAAAACTTGCCTTAAGTACCAGGTATTTCAATCGCTCATTCCCATGTCCGGTGAGGCTGCAGTGAGGGCGGTCAGTAAGTGGTATATCCAGGTAAATTCTGTTTCTTGGTCCACTTCTGTACTCTGCGTGTCAACTTTTGTCTGCTACCATGTGGTAGGGTCCCCTCCCTGAGGAAAGAAAAAGACACCCTCAAGGTAACCTGGCTATGCCCGTAGGTGGCAACATTCTTCATGACCTCGTAACGAGAGACCACCTAATCAGACTGCACGTTTGTGTGTGTTGCCATATATGGGAGAAAAAGAAGTAAAAACTATATGTATAAACGCCACATGGTGTTTGGGGCTCAGATCTTCGGGTAGGAACCCGACTGAGCAGTGCCAGTAAGAATAAGGTTGCTTGCTGGAAAGAAAAGCCTCGGTGTCATGACTCTCTGGGTGAGAATCCTGCTACAACTGTACCTCTGACCGACCAGACGCAGAAAACGCAAAGTATCTTTTTTGTTTTTGTTTTTGTGTTTCCCTGAGAGAGAGCACATGTGGAGGAGGGGCAGAGAGACAGTGAGAGAGGATCAGAGAGGCTGACAGCAGGTAGACAAATGTGGGGCTTTAGGTCAGGTACCGTGAGATCATGACCTGAGTTGAACACAAAAGCCCAAATGACTGAGCCTCCCAGGCGCCCCTACAGTCATAACAAATGTTTTCCTGTCCTTCTCTGGTGGGTCTCACATCTGCGTCAGCTCCGGGCTATTTTCAAAGGATTGATCTGTCACCTCATGAGGGGTCTTTCCCCATGTGAGCGCCCGGCATGTCCCCTCTAATCCCTTGACAGGGCGGCCCCTCACGTGCCGGAGGTGGCTTCCAGGGAGGACCGGCTCCTGTGCTGAACTGGACGCTTGACGTGGGTTTCCTGTGGCTGTGGTCCCACCTCGCCATAAACTTAGAGGCCGCGAAGAACACACATTGTTTCTCTGACAGTTGTGTGGGTGACAAGTCCCAGAAAGGATCCCACCAGACGCGAGCGTGGCCATGTCGGCAGGCCGCCTTCCCTCCTGGAGGCTCCAGGGGACTGAGAAAATTCACCAAGGGGAAGCTGGCTAACACGCAGTCGCAGTCGGGAGGGGCTGGCAAGGGCGCCGGCGCCCCCCTCCTCCTGGTCCTTGCAGCCCCAAAGGGAGGAGGCGGATTGACCTTGCAGGGGCCTCCTCCGTTACTCACCTGGCTACAGTTAGAGACACTATCATCACCCCCCCAGGGAGAAGCCAGTGCACTGCACACTCCCGGTTTACCCCAACGGACTTCTAGAAAGGCCTTCTGAACTGACCTCTTTTCTCAAAAACAAACAAACAGACAAACAAACACCTACACCCCAAACCACGAACCTTAATATTCTCCGGACCTGCCTTGTGGTTGTGACTCAGCTTGTTCCACGTTGCACTTCCCATTTCTTCCCGGCTTCATCCCCTTCCTGCGGGTAAAATCACTGGCAGTGTTCTTTATCAGGTGAAGACGATATGTGTCTCTTTGCCAGTGGTAGCTTTCTGAGGCCCCCACAGTCCGGGCTGGGCTGAGGCTGGGCCCCCCTGGGCGGGGGATTCGGTACTCCTCGGACCACCACACTATTAAGTCAGGTGAGGACTCCTGTTGGACGCCCCTCCCCTGCCATCTCTTCTAATTTCAGCAGTTAAGGCAAACACCCCTCAAGCGCAGTGGAGACCAAGGCAAGTCTGAACCCCAGCGCGCTCCAGGGAGGACCCTACACTTGCCCAGGGACTGCTCTCTTCTGAGTAGGTGTCGCTTCGTTTCCCAGATCCGGCTTTTCTCTTCGCCAAAGGCGGACTCTGCCTGCGGAAATGTCCTCCAGGGGAAGCGCGCAGTGGGGGACGAAGGCTGGGGGTGGGGAGGTCAGCGCGCCGTGGCGCCTTAGGACCCCGGTAACCCCTGCTGTGAACTCGGAGCTGGGTCTGAGCGAGCAAATGAAAGGTTCCTTGGCATCCGTCCCCGCCTCTGCCCCGGACCAGGCGCGCCTCCCCCGGCGCCCACCAGGGGGCGCGGCGGCTCCTCCCCGGGCCGCAGCTGTGCACAAGCGGGCGCGGGTTGTTCTCAGCTGGGGGGGACCCGGCGCGCAGGTGGGGGGCCGAGCGCCCAGAGCTTCCAGACGTTTGGTCCCCCTGCGTGGGGGGGTGTCCAGGCCCGGGGGATAGGGGGACCGGCCTGGGGCTGAGCCCCTCAAGTGGCGCCATCGTACTGTCTCCTCCAACCCGGGCTCTGAGCAGAGAGGGACGGCGAGAAAGAGAGCGAGGTGTGGGCGCTGCTCCGGCTGGGGCAAGTCCGCCCTCGGGTTCCTCTCAGGTGGCGCAGCGGGCCGGGCGCTGACCGCCCTGCGTGCGTCCCGACGGGCGGAGGGGGCGGGGCGGGAGCTGCAGGGACAGGGAAGCCGAGCGGTAACCATATCACTGCGGAGGCGAGAAGACCCAGGAGACGGAAGGAGAGGAAGGAAGCGGGCCGGGAAGAGGGGGAGGACGAGGGGCGTCACAGCTGAGCTCCGACGTGGGAGGGGACCGGGGCGCCGGAGACCGGCCTCGGCGAGCGGGCCGCGTGGCGGGGGCGAGTGGGGAGCGGCCGTTGGCCTCTGGACCCGGCACGGGGCGTGGCCTATGTAAATGAGGCAGCGGCGGGGGCCGTGGCGGGCGGTAGAATCCCGGGGCCGCGGAATCCCAGAGCCGCGGCTCGGATGGTCTAGGAAGACGTGTGTGGGGGGCGGTGAGGCGCGTCGAGACAGGAGCGGGTGCCGAGGGTTCTGGGGTGCGGGGCGGCGAGTGACCGTGTGTGTAGAGTGTGAGGCGTGTGAGGCTGCGTTGGGGCGGCGGACGTGGCGGTCATACTTACCTGGCAGGGGAGACACCATGATCAGGCAGGTGGTTCTCCCAGGGCGAGGCGAGCCCATTGCACTGCGGGCGCGCTGACCCCTGCGATTTCCCCACATGTGGGAAACTCGACTGCGGAATTTGTGGTAGTGGGGACTGCGTGCGCGCTCTCCCCTGGTCACTGGCGTTCAAAAGACAGACTTTCTCAGGGTCTTGCCGCATCTGACTTCTTCTTTTAATAAGAACTCCTTCTAGCCTGTGTCCTTCAGCTCCTCCTCTCTGGGTGCTAAGGGTGCGCCGAGTTTAGAAGTACCTTTTGTGCTCTCACCCCCAGTTCCAGCCAGTGCTAAAACTGCCAAGGCTGGAGCCCAAGTTACCTGCTTACCTGACGGAGCAGCTCTCCAGCCACATCGCGTCTTTGCACTTCTTCCTGGTGGCCTCGGGGCAGCTCACAGGAGTCCAAGGACAGTACTACTCACAGGTGTCTTTAGGGAAAAAGGAGAAACCCTCCAGAAGCGCCTGGGGAAGCTCCGTGCTGGAGCATCCCACTGGGGCCCGGGTATTCATGTCAGGGCTCAGAGCCTGGGGTCTGCTTCTGATTCTGTGCTTTCCTCTCTCTCTCTCTCTCTCTCCTCACCTCCTCACTCCTGCGCTCGCTCTCGCTCTCGCTCTCTCTCTCTCTCTCAAATAATAAATCATAACCATTAAAAAAAAAAGAACAACACTCGGAAAGGAGGGGATTATAGCCAAAAGACAAAAGGAATCACAGGGGCATTTTGGTTGGGGTCCCAGAGGGTCCCCTACGGGTTGGGGAAATGGGGCTCATACACAACGGGAACTCAGGAAACACATGCCCAGAGGGATGGAACACACTGAAGGCATTTCACAGATTCATAGACGTGTTGCGTAACGTGCAAATCGTGGTCGTGAGGTGCGCGCATCAGGAATCTGGAGTTACGGCCCCACTCGAGTGCGCCCTGCGGAAACCTGTGGTTCCTTCGCCCAACCTGATGGGCGCTGCCCTCCGCGAACATGTCCAAGTCTCTGAAAACGTTGGTGGAGGAGAGCCGGGAGCAGAACCAGCCGGAAGTGGACATGAGTGACCGGGGCATCTCCCACGTGCTGGATGTCAACGGCTTGTCCCACATCCCCCAGCTGGTCCTCAGCCACAGCAAGCTAACAACTGTGCCGCCAAACATAGCAGAACTAAAGAATCTGGAAGTGCTGAGCTTCTTTCATAACCACATTGAGGAGCTGCCCACACAGATCAGCAGCCTTCAGAAACTCACACACCTGAACCTGGGCATGAACAGACTGAACACGCTGCCTGGAGGATTTGGCTCTCTCCCAGCTCTTGAGGTCCTTGATTTGACTTACAACAACGTGCATGAAAATTCTCTTCCTGGAAACGTCTTCTACCTTACCACCCTGCGCGCACTCTATCTAAGTGACAACGATTTTGAAATCCTGCCGCCAGATAGGGAGAAGCTCACAAAGTTGCAGATACTCAGCCTTAGGGACAACGACCTGATCTCGCTGCCTAAAGAAATCGGGGAGCTTACTCAGCTTAAGGAACTCCACATTCAGGGGAACCGCCTGACCGTTCTGCCCCCAGAACTAGGCAACTTGGATTTAACGGGTCGGAAGCAAGTGTTCAAGGCAGAGAACAATCCCTGGGTTACCCCAGTTGCTGATCAGTTCCAGCTTGGTGTGTCCCACGTGTTGGAATATATCCGTTCTGAGACATACAAATACCTCTACGGCAGACACATGCAGGCGAACCCAGAACCGCCGAAGAAAAATACTGACAAATCGAAAAAGATCAGCCGGAAACCTCCGACAGCCAAGAACAAATAAAGGGTTGGCATGGGCTGGACTTCTCGTTACTCCTCTTCCTTGTTATCACTTCTGTTTCGCGTTACTGCTTCCCACCAACAAATACAGTGAGTGTGTCGCCTTTCCACTCCCCCTTTCTAACACTTATCACTTCACCTTGTAAACGCTTTAGGTTGGTGGTAGGTTTTTACGGGTTCTTAAAATCATTTCCATTTGTTCCCTGAAAACTGCTCAAGGCAGGAAACCAAGCTCTAATTCAACTGCAAATTCCATAGGAGGCACAGACCGCAGCTCCTTGAATAGATGTTCACTAAGGTGTGTGTTCTCAAAAGAATAATTAAAACATCATGCAATCACTTAAATGTCACCGCTAACACGGCTCGCTCCTCTGTTTATTCACAGAACTCATTATTTCGCTTTGTGAAAAGCTTCCCTTACCCATCGAGGTATTATGTTAACTCACAAGTAATTTTTAATAGAGTCTCGAATTTGAATCAAAAAAAAAAAAAAAGGAATCTGGAGTTACCACCCCTGAGGAACTGATCTGGCGACTCCTTCGTCCTTGCAGATCCGGAGGGAGCCATTCTGAGCCTTGAGACCATCCTAAATGTTGCCTGACGTTCCTCATTCCACGCAGAGACTCTACACTTTGAAGATTTGTTGGGTTTCCTGTGTGTGGTCAGCGGTGCACCGGCAAGCAGACCAGAGTTGACCCAGGGCCTTTAGCCAATCACTAGCAGGTGCAGAGCTATGACACCTCAGTTTCCTGGCCCGGAATTGAACTCTTCAACAGAACTTGCCTCTAAATTCTCATCCAGCTATCGGGACAAAGAGTCCCCGTGGCACTTTCCTTGATCACACCAGCGATGCAAAGTGACCAGAAAGAACTCTAACATTAGAAGACTGTGAGACTGACTGAAACCCGGATGAGGGGAGCTACCCGGGGGACAGCATCCTCAGAAGGAAGAAAGTGCTCCGGACAATGAACAGTTTTCACAGCGTTACCTACGTTTTACAGAAAGACCACAAAGCAGTGTCACAAGTACATTCCTGAAAAAGGTGGAGGCCGCTCTTAGACACCAGGCTTGAGCAGTGGAAACTTCAACAAGGCAAAGGGCCCACAGGGGACCCGCCTCAAAACATCCACAGGCCTTAACCAACCAATGGGCCTCTTACAGGCACAGTTATCAAAAGAAGGGAAAAGTCCGCCTGTTTCCTGTCTCCTGACCTTCCACCCACGGCCTCCTTGCACACAGTCTCTGCTTTGCTGACCAGCCGGCTGCTCCCTTGCAGTGAATCCAACAAACTTCCAGCCCCTCTGTCCTGCCCCAGGGGAACCTTCTCACAGCCGCTCTGCCCCTTCCCCACAACCATGTCCCACCTTTGGGGGCCCCCGTCCATCGGGAGAGGCACCACAAAAAGTTCCAAAAGATTATAGATTAACATATACACGGGGATCACCAGTTTTAACATCACGGATGCAGGCAGTAGGAGCACTGACTGAACCATTAAGGACAAAATGTCTTTCTTTCCCGCGTGCTTAGCGGCCCGTAGGCCAGGCTTCCCGTGGAAACAAAGTGTATGTGCCATTATGCTGACTTCAAAGAATTCAAAAAAGATTTCCCGGAAATATTAGGCCTTTAGAGAGCTTTTCTCTCGTCAACACCGTATGCCGCAATGAACTCAACGTGGATCACAAACCTAAAGAAAAGGGCTAAAATAAAATTTCAAGAGGAAATTTGGAGAAAGCTGTCATGAATCTGGATTAAGGCAAAAAGTCCTAAGACGCTACAGCCAAAGAACAATACCTAAAAGGAAAACAATTAAGAAATTGAAGTTGGTTAAAATGAAGAACTCTTGGGGCGCCCGGGTGGCTCAGTCGGTGAAGCGTCTGACTTAGGCTCAGGTCATGAACTTGCAGTTCGTGGGTTCGAGCCCTGTGTCGGGGCTCTGTGCTAACATGACAGCTAGGTCAGAGCCGGAGCCTGTTTCAGATTCTGTATCTTCCTCTCTCTCTGACCCTCCCCCGCTCATGCTGTCTCTCTCTTCAGAAATAAATAAGACATTTTTTTTTAATGAAGAACTCTTTTCGGGGGGTGGGGGGGCCTGAGTGGCTCAGTCACTTAAGTGTCTCACCGTGGCCGTGGAGGTCATGACCTCCCAGCCCCTCACCAGGCCCTCCCCTCTCAGGGAAGAGCCTGCTTTGGATCCTCTGTCTCTCTCTGTCTCTCTCTTCTGCCCCTCCCACCTTGCGTGGGCATGCTTTCTCTCTATGTCTCAAAGATAAATAAACATTTAACAAAAGGGGTTTCAAAAAAGCCACCTCTTTTGCAACAAAAGACACCAATAAGGAAATGAAAAGAGAAGCCACAACCAGGAGAAAATATCTGCAGATCAAACTGCAGGAATGAAGAAACAGTATTCACAAGAGCTCAAGAATTCTTTCAAGTTCATGAAAAGAAGCAACACGATTTTTAAAACCAGGAAGAGGCATTGGAAGACATTTCATCAAAGAAGACAAATAAATGGTTCATAAACCCTTTCATCACGTGAAAAAGTGTCCAATATCATTGCAAGAGGACCCAACTGTAGCCTTAAACAACTCCATGTGGACCTCTGTCTGTACTTTCTGATAAAGTTCTTCTTTCCAGCTTATTTTTTTTTTTAAGTTGTATTTACTCCTGTTGCTCATGAATTTAGCCTCAGTCCTTCCATCTTGACCCAGAGTTTACCTTCTGGGCCCGCACTCGGAGGGCTACATAACTCTCCTCAGGTGCAAGGAAAAATACAAACAAGAAGACAAGGGTTAATGTCCCCTGCTAATGGTTATTCATGACACGGTTTGCATACTTTGTCCTTGAGATAATGGCTATTCCCTCAAAACTCCCCTACAGTCCTAAACCTTGCCTTCAGAATGAGAAATGTTTTCCTAAACACCAGGTAAGGGCCACTGTCTTTACCACTTTGTAGCCTTTTTACAGCAACCGCTCAATTCTGCTTCTGTACTGCCGGCTTGCCTGCTTGCTCATTCTAAAAAGCGCTAAGTCCTAGGACTCGGGGCCGCACATTGAGAGTTCTGTGTTAACTCTGTGCAGTCCCAGCCGGTAATAAAAGACTACCTTAACTCGGCTTCGGTGGTCTCGGTGGGTCTCTCTCTGTGTCTCTCGGCATAACACTTGTTTTGACAGAGAGACAGAGTGCTCAAGCAGGGGTAGGATAGGGAGAGGGAGAGAGAGAATCCCAAGCAGGCTCAGCGTTCCTTGTCAGCATGGAGCCTGACAGGGGGCTCAAACTCATGAACCTTGAGATCAAACCTGAGCCAAATGAAGAGTCAGACACTTGACTGACTGAGCCACCCAGGCACGCCATCTTCTTTATGAATTTCTTAATAACATTTGCTTTTCTCTACCTTGCTTTACTGTACGTATACAGTGTATGATACATATACCTTGAAAATACAGGTGGAGCGACTATGTTATTGCTAAGGCTTCGAGGAAACTGTTGGGGGTTAGTAGTTACTTTTGGGAGGCGTCATGAGTTACACACAGATTTTTGACCTTGGAAATCAGCACTCTTACCCCGCGTCGTTCAAGGGTCAACTGGTCTATGTGCTGTTGACGTGCTCCTATGGATTGAAAACATTCAAATAATCCACACAGAAAAATATTAGAGTCAATAAACTACCTCTGTAAAGTTGCAGAGCACAATCCTACAAAACACAGTTGTGTTTCTATGCACTGGCAATGAACAATCTGGGAAAAAATTAAGACGACTATTCCCTTACGAGTGCACCCAAAACAATAAAATATTTAGGCATAAATTTATTCCATGAGAAGCAAAGCTCGGGCACTGAAAAGTATAAACCATTGCTGGAAGAGATTAAAGGGGACTTCCTGGGAGGAAAAAGACCACCATATTCATGTATTGTAAGATTTGATGTAGTTAACATGGCGACACTACTCAAAGGGATCTGCAGTTCAATTCTGTCAAGATCTTTTCCCCTGCATTTTTTTCCTTTTCAAATTTTTACTAGTGGTTCGTCACTTACATACAACACCCAGCAATCATCAGAACAAGTGCCCTCCTTAATACCCATCGCCTATCTAGCCCGTCCCCCACCCGTCTCCCTCCATCAACCCTCGGTTTGTTCTCTGAGTCTCTTATGATTTGTTTCCCTCCCTCTCTCCCTCTCATATGTTCATGTTTTCTGTCTTAGATTCCATATATGAGTGAAATCGTGGTGTTTGTTTTGACTGACTTTCTTTGCTGGGCGCAATACACTCTAGTTCCATCCACAATGTTGCAAATGACAAGATTCATTCCTTTTGAAGGCTGAGTAATATTTCATTGCATACATATACCACTTCTTCCTCACCCAGTCACCAGTGGATGGACATTTGGGCTCTCTGTAGCTATAGTTGGGCTATCGTTGATAATGCTGCGACAAACATCGGCGTGCTTGTGCTCCTTGGAATCAATAGTTTTGTGTCCTTTGAATACATATCCAGGAATGCAATTGCTGGACCATAGCGTAGTTCTATTTTTTCTAATGTTTTATTTATTTCTAAGAGAGACAGGGAGGGAGGGAGGGAGGGAGAGGGAGCGCGAGCAGGGGAGGGTCAGAGAGAGAGGGAGATACAGAATCTGAAACAGGCTCAAGGCTCTGACCTGGCTGTCAGCACAGAACCTGACACAGGGCTCGAATCCACAAACCGGGAGATCAATACCTGAGCCGAAGTTGGACGCTTAACCGACTGAGCCATCCAGGTGCCCAGGGTAGTTCTATTTTTAACTTTTGAGGAACCTCCATCTGTTCTCCGGAGTGGCTCCCACCAACAGTGCAGAGGGCTCCCCTTTCTCTGCATCCTCACCAACGCCTGTTGTTTCTTGTGGTGTTAATTTTACAGAGTGATGCAGAGTGGCATCTCATCATGGTTTCGATTTGTCTTTCCCTGATGATGAGTGATGTTGAGCATCTTTTTCATGCGTCTCTTAGCCACCTGGATGTCTTCCTTAGAAAACTGTCTCTTCGTGTCTTCTGCCCATTTCATCACTGGACTTTTGGTGTTTTGGCTGTTGAGTTTGAGAAGTCCTTCACAGATTTTGCAAACTAACCGATGAGCAGACTCTACATATTGAAATATTGTCTTCCATTCTGTAGGCTGCCTTTCAGTTTCATCGTTTGTTTCCTCCACTGTGCACTGGCGATTTATCTTGATGAAGTCCCAATAGTTCATGCTTGCCTTGCCTTTCCTTGCAAAGAGTGGTTTCAGGGGCTGTGGTCTCCCTGCTCACCTTCATTCTCCCTTGGCCACTTGGCTCACGGCCCAGGCCTGGCCCTGCTGGCTATCCTGCACCCTTGACGGTTCCCCAGCTCAGGGAGAGACACAGGAGGTAGCACGGATTGTGTGCTGTGCCCTGAAACGGCCTGTAGCTCGCCACAGGGCGTCAAATGCCTTCTGAGACCGAGGAAGCAGAGCCTGTGCCCAGGGAGCACGGCTTCCCTTTCCTCAGGGGAGTCGCGATCTGGACAGCATCTCTCACGGACACCGCAGTTTCAGGGAAGGCAGAGCCATCTTCCGGCTCCTCAAAAGCTGGTCGTGTCACCTGTTCCCCACCCCCCGCCCCGTGTTTACCGTCAGCACATTCCCCAGGGTAACCAGCTCGGTGCTTTGCCAATGGCACCTCAGAGAAGCGTGACCTGATGGAGTTAGTCCCAGACACTTAGGCCGACAATGATGGAGGATGTGACACATACAGAGAGGATCCTGAGAGGAGCAGGCATTTCCGGGGCTGCGCCAGGAATCAGTAACTGGAATTAATCACTGATCCTACCCTGTAGGGCACTGAAAACCTGGAGAAATCGCTCATCTCTTACCCCCCCATTCTTCCATCCTCAGCAAACTGAGGGTAAAACCCCCACTTCTCCTGGGGCGCCCGGGTGGTTTAGTCTGCTCCGTGTCCAGCTCTTGATTTTGGCTCAGGTCATGAACTCATGGTTCCTTAGAATGAGCCCCACATCAGCCTCTATGGTGACAGCACCGAGCCTGCTTGGGATTCTCGCTTTCTCCCCTCCCTCTCTCCTCACTCCGACTAGCATTTTCTCTTTCTCAAAGTCAATCAATAAACATTAAAAAAATACCCACTTCTACCTTTCCTGGATTCTGGTCAGAATGAAATTTATCATGACAATAGAAATAGAGAAGACAAATCTGGAGAGTGTTTTAGTTTCTCAGAAGGAATACAGACGGTCATCACTCTGGTGACCATGTCCTTGTAGGACTTAATGTATTTCTGCAGCTGGTTGGCCAGGTAGTAAGCAGTAGCTTGGGATACAAGGAAATTCTCTCTGAGGTCTCAGAAGTCCTGTTTGCTTGTGTCCAGCTTTGACTGAAGCTCCTTGTTGGTTTCCAGGAGGCCGAGTCCTGCCCTTGGATCAGACACAGGACCAGGAGGTGCCGCCGTGGTCACTTGTGGCAGAAGAAGCAGAGCTGGGGGTGGGGGAGAAGAAACCCAAACACACGATGGGTTCAAAACCGTGAAATCAAGCAGGTTTAACCAGGACTGAGGGGCGAGGACACAGAATCCTTGACTTGCTGTTGGGAACAATTTGAACAACACTCCGCAGCACTTGAGAATCAATAACAACAAAAATAAGGTTCAAGATGCTAGAGCCGAGAGCCGAAGGCACTGCCCATGGCTCAGACTCCAACCAGAATGACAGAGGGAGCACCCGGTGTGCCGGGTAACGGTCTACAGTTGCAATAACAGAACTGGAACGTGGGGGTTTCATGGAACCTTGGGAGCCACTGCCTTCCAGTTGCCAAGGCCATGCTGATACACAAGGCTGCCTGGTCTCCCCTGAAGGCCACCACTGACGGGGACCACCCTTCGGTGGCCACTCTCAATAGTTGTCTATCCTGTGCTGGTGCCACAGATCCCTTCTCGCTTTTTTCTTAAGTTTATTTATTTATTTATTTATTTTGTGAATGAGCATGAGCACATGAGCAGAATGGGGTGGAGAGAGAGAGAATCCCAAGCAGGCAGGGTGCTATCAGCACAGAGCCCTACATGGGCTTCACCTCATGAACCTGAGCCGAAATCAAGACTAAGCCAGCTCAACCGACGAAGCCAGCCAGGTGCCACAGGTCCCATCTCTTTCAAATATGTCTCAGCATAGTTCTCATTGCTTATTTCTGTGTGTGTATAAAAACATCAAGGCAGAAATCGTTTCCCAACCAGTTTTATTAAAAGGCTGTCATGAAGTCAGTCAACATCTCTTTAAGGTGAAACAGACCTTCAGGCTTTTCCAGTAAGTGAAAGATTCCAAAGTCTTTGACTGCCATGATATTCTTCTCAGGGTCTCTCTAGTTTTTTCTTTATCCATTCAAAAGTGTAGGACACAAGGAGAGTATAATCCTCAGTAAATAAATGATTTTGAAAAATGTTTTGTCCTGAGTCTCACCATTCTTCTGGCTGCTTCCCTGTGTTATGAGGCTTGCTTATCCCTTACTGGGGCAACATTTTGGCTTTTCATTAAACTGATGTTGGATACCCCTACGTCCTAGACCCCACCTCTATGTGTGGGTTGCTTTTGTTGTTGTTTCTATGATGTCACTAAACACCATATTTTATACTCGTCTCTAATGGATTTCATGTGCCTCGCACAACATCTCTTTCAGAACTGTCAAATGATTGATTTATACATATGTCCTTGAATACATGCAGTGACCACGTACTTTGGAAAGAGCCGTAAACTTGATGCCATTTGATTATGTTCATTGGGCTTGGCCACATTTTAAAAAAATGTTTTATTTGGGAGAGAGAGACCATGAGTGGGTGGTGGGGGGGGAGGGGGGTGTTAGAGGGAGAGGGAGACACAGAATCTGAAACAGGCTCTGGGCTCTGAGCTAGCTGTCAGCACAGAGCCAGACGTGGGGCTCAAACCCACAAACCGTGAGGTCATGACCTGAGCCGAAGTCGCATGTTTAACCGACTGAGCCACCCCGGCACCCAACACTGCGACTCTTGATCCTAGGGTTCTACGTTCGAGCCCATGTAGGTGGAGAGATTAAAATGAAATTAAAAACAACAAAAAGACAGTTGAGCCCAAAAATCATATCTCCATGTCTACAGCTAAGTGACATCATAGCATCAGAATTTCTGTTGGCCTCAACATTACAGGACTCTCCTATGTCACGTGCAGAAGGAGATGCTGTATTTCTTTCAGTGATTAGTCAATATCAAGTTGTCATCGTCCCATCCAATTGAATGTGTGCTGTTCGACATGCGTTTCTCTGGATTGTGCAGCAAAGGCCAATCACAGTTTGGTGTCTGGCACTTTGGGTAAAGCACATATAGGATTTGGCAGGGTCCTTCCATCCGGTCTCCTTCACACGGGTGCCTGGCCCTTCCCTTCCTTCCTCTTCCCATGACACCGTGGAACGCTGGTCTCCACTCCCTCCCCGTGGTGAGCGAAAGACTCACGCGACATCTTTTTCCCCCGGAAATCCTGCTCCTTGTATCTGTGCTAAACAGTCACACCTTTTGGGTCTTTCTTCTCCTTTTGACTCCCTTAAATTTTGGGCTCTGATTTCCAGAAGATATCCGTGGCATGACTTTGTGCATCTTGTTGTTCTCATTCCTACTATTTCATTTTCGAGAGAGGTTTTTCTACACCAGTCTCATAATGAGGGAGCATCCAAGGACCGAGGCCTTAGAATCCACACTAGGCCTAAACCGAGAGGGTGACGAGGTCACTTCCTGCCTGGTAGGCCAGCTGCCCACTGGCCAGGATGATGAGAAGGGCAGGGGGAGGTGTGTCGGGGGGAGCATCATCAGAAGGAAGGTGGCAGCCCAGGAGGCCATGTAAAGGGGCCTGTCTTCTGTAGATGAGGCAGTGACAGTGCCTGCTGTTTAGGCTGCTGCTGCTCACACTCTAGGACCTACTACTCTAGGACTCCTAACAGATTGGACTGTGAGTCCTGTGTAGAAGCACTCGTTTGTGTGCATGCGCACGTGTGCGTGGACAGGCCCAGGCACGTCCTAGACACCGTGAATGTACAGTGCCAAGAATACAAGGCTGTGCCCGGGCAGCACAGCCCGTGCTTCTGTATAGGGGCCTGTCGGCATTCAAAAGTGGCCGTGTGTTTTCAAGATAAGATTGCGCTCTTGGACTTCGTATTTTCTTGGTGAATTCTGTGCACGTGTCACAATAGGAATGTTAGCAACATGTTTGGCCATGAAGGCTACTGAATCCTTAGCCCACCAACATCGTGAAGTCTTACCTCCTATGAAGTTTTACTCACATTTTTTGAGGATAAAATTGGGAGGTGTCGGCAAGGCAACAGGAAGTCTGAGGCCAGTAACACTATTTGCAGGAAACGTTTTCCCACATTGTGACACGTTCTGGCCCATCTTGACCATGTGTGGTGTCTGTGTGGCATATGAGGCTGTCACTTATACCGTATGAAACTGTTTAGGGTCATCTCCTCTGCTGATACTTACATAACTGATGTGACAGTCTGTGAGGAACGAGGTCACATCAATACGTAGATTCTAAGTTTGACTCCCCAGAGAGTTCTTGAGGCACCACATACGTCCTACTATAAGCATGTCACAGGTGAGAACTCTCCCAGTAGGAAGTGCCATCAGTCTATTTGTCAAGAGGCTCCTCACAGATGTTTACAAGGAACGCTGACTGGGGCATGTCTGTTTTTCCAGGCCAGCCCCACCAAAGGGAGATGATAACAACTAAAAGGAACACGTTTCTCTTTTATTCCCCAATTGTCTAGGTGGAGGGGTACTTGGGTGGCTCAGCTGGTTAGGCCACTGACACTTTTGAGCTCGGGTCATGATCTCATGATTCATGGGATCCAGCCCTGCGCTGGGCTCCGCTCTGACAGTGGGAAGCCTTTTGGGATTCTCTCTCCTCTCTCTCTGCCCCCCTTTCAAAATAAATAAGGAAACATTAAACAAATGGTCTAGGTGGAGCTCTTAGGCACGGCTTATAAATCAGCAGGAATTCAAGTTTATTTCTCTGCGAAAAGGTACAGTGATACTCTCAGCACTGTTCCTGAGTCAGTGCTAGAGATCATATGTTAATAATATGCATATTACCCTAAGAAAGAACATGATCCTCTCTGGAGTGAACCCACTTATGAGCAGGCTTTCAGTTTGCTACCTGCCCCCACCCCGCCACCATTTCCCTTTATTACCTGTTGGATGAACATGCCTCCGCCAGGGAGGGACCCAGCTCAGAGGGTCTGTTTAACCTAGAGGAGGGGCCGAGGAGAAATGCATACGTGGCTAGAATGGGGCTACCTTCAGAGGGAACCATAATTTAGCTGGATGTAGTGATAAACCAGCCTAAAGGACCATTAGGAATAAGTACCGTCAAATAGAGCCATACGGATTTTATATTTTTGTGTGTATTTGTTTTTCCTTTGTAGAAAGAGAGAAAGAGAGAGAGAGCCCACAGGTAGAGGGTAAGGGCAGAGGGAGACAATGTGGAGCCTGACATGGGCCTCAATCCCACTACCACGGGATCGTGACCCGAGCCCAAATGAAGAGTCGGTCGCTCAATCTACTGAGCCACCCAGGTGCCCCTGTATTATGTTTTGATATCAACTTTCTTGTGCAAATATGTTTAGACTCAGGCAAGGGACCATGGGTTCAGACACAATGAAATAAAAACCATGGGAAGTGTAAAAGATATTTA
>JAESUZ010004599.1:0-15777 GCA_017311185.1 Proteles cristata cristata
ATACAAGGAGCAGGATTTCCGGGGCAAAAAGATGTCGCGTGAGTCTTTCGCTCACCACGGGGAGGGAGTGGAGACCAGCGTTCCACGGTGTCATGGGAAGAGGAAGGAAGGGAAGGGCCAGGCACCCGTGTGAAGGAGACCGGATGGAAGGACCCTGCCAAATCCTATATGTGCTTTACCCAAAGTGCCAGACACCAAACTGTGATTGGCCTTTGCTGCACAATCCAGAGAAACGCATGTCGAACAGCACACATTCAATTGGATGGGACGATGACAACTTGATATTGACTAATCACTGAAAGAAATATAGCATCTCCTTCTGCACGTGACATAGGAGAGTCCTGTAATGTTGAGGCCAACAGAAATTCTGATGCTAGGATGTCACTTAGCTGTAGCTATGGAGACATGATTTTTGGGCTCAACTGTCTTTGTTGTTTTTAATTTCATTTTTAGTAATCTCTCCACCTACATGGGCTCGAACGTACAACCCTAGGATCAAGAGTCGCAGTGTTGGGTGCCGGGGTGGCTCAGTCGGTTAAACATGCGACTTCGTCTCAGGTCATGACCTCACGGTTTGTGGGTTTGAGCCCCACGTCTGGCTCTGTGCTGACAGCTAGCTCAGAGCCCAGAGCCTGTTTCAGATTCTGTGTCTCCCTCTCCCTCTAACACCCCCCTCCCCCCCCACCACCCACTCATGGTCTCTCTCTCCCAAATAAAACATTTTTTAAAAATGTGGCCAAGCCCAATGAACATAATCAAATGGCATCAAGTTTACGGCTCTTTCCAAAGTACGTGGTCACTGCATGTATTCAAGGACATATGTATAAATCAATCATTTGACAGTTCTGAAAGAGATGTTGTGCGAGACACATGAAATCCATTAGAGACAAGTATAAAATATGGTGTTTAGTGACATCATAGAAACAACAACAAAAGCAACCCACACATAGAGGTGGGGTCTAGGACGTAGGGGTATCCAACATCAGTTTAATGAAAAGCCAAAATGTTGCCCCAGTAAGGGATAAGCAAGCCTCATAACACAGGGAAAGAGCCAGAAGAATGGTGAGACTCAGGACAAAACATTTTTCAAAATCATTTATTTACTGAGGATTATACTCTCCTTGTGTCCTACACTTTTGAATGGATAAAGAAAAAACTAGAGAGACCCTGAGAAGAATATCATGGCAGTCAAAGACTTTGGAATCTGTCACTTACTGGAAAAGCCTGAAGGTCTGTTTCACCTTAAAGAGATGTTGACTGACTTCATGACAGCCTTTTAATAAAACTGGTTGGGAAACGATTTCTGCCTTGATGTTTTTATACACACACAGAAATAAGCAATGAGAACTATGCTGAGACATATTTGAAAGAGATGGGACCTGTGGCACCTGGCTGGCTTCGTCGGTTGAGCTGGCTTAGTCTTGATTTCGGCTCAGGTTCATGAGGTGAAGCCCATGTAGGGCTCTGTGCTGATAGCACCCTGCCTGCTTGGGATTCTCTCTCTCTCCACCCCATTCTGCTCATGTGCTCATGCTCATTCACAAAATAAATAAATGAATAAATAAACTTAAGAAAAAAGCGAGAAGGGATCTGTGGCACCAGCACAGGATAGACAACTATTGAGAGTGGCCACCGAAGGGTGGTCCCCGTCAGTGGTGGCCTTCAGGGGAGACCAGGCAGCCTTGTGTATCAGCATGGCCTTGGCAACTGGAAGGCAGTGGCTCCCAAGGTTCCATGAAACCCCCACGTTCCAGTTCTGTTATTGCAACTGTAGACCGTTACCCGGCACACCGGGTGCTCCCTCTGTCATTCTGGTTGGAGTCTGAGCCATGGGCAGTGCCTTCGGCTCTCGGCTCTAGCATCTTGAACCTTATTTTTGTTGTTATTGATTCTCAAGTGCTGCGGAGTGTTGTTCAAATTGTTCCCAACAGCAAGTCAAGGATTCTGTGTCCTCGCCCCTCAGTCCTGGTTAAACCTGCTTGATTTCACGGTTTTGAACCCATCGTGTGTTTGGGTTTCTTCTCCCCCACCCCCAGCTCTGCTTCTTCTGCCACAAGTGACCACGGCGGCACCTCCTGGTCCTGTGTCTGATCCAAGGGCAGGACTCGGCCTCCTGGAAACCAACAAGGAGCTTCAGTCAAAGCTGGACACAAGCAAACAGGACTTCTGAGACCTCAGAGAGAATTTCCTTGTATCCCAAGCTACTGCTTACTACCTGGCCAACCAGCTGCAGAAATACATTAAGTCCTACAAGGACATGGTCACCAGAGTGATGACCGTCTGTATTCCTTCTGAGAAACTAAAACACTCTCCAGATTTGTCTTCTCTATTTCTATTGTCATGATAAATTTCATTCTGACCAGAATCCAGGAAAGGTAGAAGTGGGTATTTTTTTAATGTTTATTGATTGACTTTGAGAAAGAGAAAATGCTAGTCGGAGTGAGGAGAGAGGGAGGGGAGAAAGCGAGAATCCCAAGCAGGCTCGGTGCTGTCACCATAGAGGCTGATGTGGGGCTCATTCTAAGGAACCATGAGTTCATGACCTGAGCCAAAATCAAGAGCTGGACACGGAGCAGATTAAACCACCCGGGCGCCCCAGGAGAAGTGGGGGTTTTACCCTCAGTTTGCTGAGGATGGAAGAATGGGGGGAAAGAGATGAGCGATTTCTCCAGGTTTTCAGTGCCCTACAGGGTAGGATCAGTGATTAATTCCAGTTACTGATTCCTGGCGCAGCCCCGGAAATGCCTGCTCCTCTCAGGATCCTCTCTGTATGTGTCACATCCTCCATCATTGTCGGCCTAAGTGTCTGGGACTAACTCCATCAGGTCACGCTTCTCTGAGGTGCCATTGGCAAAGCACCGAGCTGGTTACCCTGGGGAATGTGCTGACGGTAAACACGGGGCGGGGGGTGGGGAACAGGTGACACGACCAGCTTTTGAGGAGCCGGAAGATGGCTCTGCCTTCCCTGAAACTGCGGTGTCCGTGAGAGATGCTGTCCAGATCGCGACTCCCCTGAGGAAAGGGAAGCCGTGCTCCCTGGGCACAGGCTCTGCTTCCTCGGTCTCAGAAGGCATTTGACGCCCTGTGGCGAGCTACAGGCCGTTTCAGGGCACAGCACACAATCCGTGCTACCTCCTGTGTCTCTCCCTGAGCTGGGGAACCGTCAAGGGTGCAGGATAGCCAGCAGGGCCAGGCCTGGGCCGTGAGCCAAGTGGCCAAGGGAGAATGAAGGTGAGCAGGGAGACCACAGCCCCTGAAACCACTCTTTGCAAGGAAAGGCAAGGCAAGCATGAACTATTGGGACTTCATCAAGATAAATCGCCAGTGCACAGTGGAGGAAACAAACGATGAAACTGAAAGGCAGCCTACAGAATGGAAGACAATATTTCAATATGTAGAGTCTGCTCATCGGTTAGTTTGCAAAATCTGTGAAGGACTTCCAAACTCAACAGCCAAAAAACCAAAAGTCCAGTGATGAAATGGGCAGAAGACACGAAGAGACAGTTTTCTAAGGAAGACATCCAGGTGGCTAAGAGACGCATGAAAAAGATGCTCAACATCACTCATCATCAGGGAAAGACAAATCGAAACCATGATGAGATGCCACTCTGCATCACTCTGTAAAATTAACACCACAAGAAACAACAGGCGTTGGTGAGGATGCAGAGAAAGGGGAGCCCTCTGCACTGTTGGTGGGAGCCACTCCGGAGAACAGATGGAGGTTCCTCAAAAGTTAAAAATAGAACTACCCCGGGCACCTGGATGGCTCAGTCGGTTAAGCGTCCAACTTCGGCTCAGGTATTGATCTCCCGGTTTGTGGATTCGAGCCCTGTGTCAGGTTCTGTGCTGACAGCCAGGTCAGAGCCTTGAGCCTGTTTCAGATTCTGTATCTCCCTCTCTCTCTGACCCTCCCCTGCTCACGCTCCCTCTCCCTCCCTCCCTCCCTCCCTCCCTCCCTGTCTCTCTTAGAAATAAATAAAACATTAGAAAAAATAGAACTACGCTATGGTCCAGCAATTGCATTCCTGGATATGTATTCAAAGGACACAAAACTATTGATTCCAAGGAGCACAAGCACGCCGATGTTTGTCGCAGCATTATCAACGATAGCCCAACTATAGCTACAGAGAGCCCAAATGTCCATCCACTGGTGACTGGGTGAGGAAGAAGTGGTATATGTATGCAATGAAATATTACTCAGCCTTCAAAAGGAATGAATCTTGTCATTTGCAACATTGTGGATGGAACTAGAGTGTATTGCGCCCAGCAAAGAAAGTCAGTCAAAACAAACACCACGATTTCACTCATATATGGAATCTAAGAAAGAAAACATGAACATATGAGAGGGAGAGAGGGAGGGAAACAAATCATAAGAGACTCAGAGAACAAACCGAGGGTTGATGGAGGGAGACGGGTGGGGGACGGGCTAGATAGGCGATGGGTATTAAGGAGGGCACTTGTTCTGATGATTGCTGGGTGTTGTATGTAAGTGACGAACCACTAGTAAAAATTTGAAAAGGAAAAAAATGCAGGGGAAAAGATCTTGACAGAATTGAACTGCAGATCCCTTTGAGTAGTGTCGCCATGTTAACTACATCAAATCTTACAATACATGAATATGGTGGTCTTTTTCCTCCCAGGAAGTCCCCTTTAATCTCTTCCAGCAATGGTTTATACTTTTCAGTGCCCGAGCTTTGCTTCTCATGGAATAAATTTATGCCTAAATATTTTATTGTTTTGGGTGCACTCGTAAGGGAATAGTCGTCTTAATTTTTTCCCAGATTGTTCATTGCCAGTGCATAGAAACACAACTGTGTTTTGTAGGATTGTGCTCTGCAACTTTACAGAGGTAGTTTATTGACTCTAATATTTTTCTGTGTGGATTATTTGAAAGTTTTCAGTACACAGGAGCACGTCAACAGCACATAGACCAGTTGACCCTTGAACAACGCGGGGTAAGAGTGCTGATTTCCAAGGTCAAAAATCTGTGTGTAACTCATGACGCCTCCCAAAAGTAACTGCTAACCCCCAACAGTTTCCTCGAAGCCTTAGCAATAACATAGTCGCTCCACCTGTATTTTCAAGGTATATGTATCATACACTGTATACGTACAGTAAAGCAAGGTAGAGAAAAGCAAATGTTATTGAGAAATTCATAAAGAAGATGGCGTGCCTGGGTGGCTCAGTCAGTCAAGTGTCTGACTCTTCATTTGCCTCAGGTTTGATCTCAAGGTTCATGAGTTTGAGCCCCCTGTCAGGCTCCATGCTGACAAGGAACGCTGAGCCTGCTTGGGATTCTCTCTCTCCCTCTCCCTATCCCACCCCTGCTTGAGCTCTCTGTCTCTCTGTCAAAACAAGTGTTATGCCGAGAGACACAGAGAGAGACCCACCGAGACCACCGAAGCCGAGTTAAGGTAGTCTTTTATTACCGGCTGGGACTGCACAGAGTTAACACAGAACTCTCAATGTGCGGCCCCGAGTCCTAGGACTTAGCGCTTTTTAGAATGAGCAAGCAGGCAAGCCGGCAGTACAGAAGCAGAATTGAGCGGTTGCTGTAAAAAGGCTACAACGTGGTAAAGACAGTGGCCCTTACCTGGTGTTTAGGAAAACATTTCTCATTCTGAAGGCAAGGTTTAGGACTGTAGGGGAGTTTTGAGGGAATAGCCATTATCTCAAGGACAAAGTATGCAAACCGTGTCATGAATAACCATTAGCAGGGGACATTAACCCTTGTCTTCTTGTTTGTATTTTTCCTTGCACCTGAGGAGAGTTATGTAGCCCTCCGAGTGCGGGCCCAGAAGGTAAACTCTGGGTCAAGATGGAAGGACTGAGGCTAAATTCATGAGCAACAGGAGTAAATACAACTTAAAAAAAAAAAGATAAGCTGGAAAGAAGAACTTTATCAGAAAGTACAGACACAGGTCCACATGGAGTTGTTTAAGGCTACAGTTGGGTCCTCTTGCAATGATATTGAACACTTTTTCACGTGATGAAAGGGTTTATGAACCATTTATTTGTCTTCTTTGATGAAATGTCTTCCAATGCCTCTTACTGGTTTTAAAAATCGTGTTGCTTCTTTTCATGAACTTGAAAGAATTCTTGAGCTCTTGTGAATACTGTTTCTTCATTCCTTCAGTTTGAGCTGCAGATATTTTCTCCTGGTTGTGGCTTCTCTTTTCATTTCCTTATTGGTGTCTTTTGTTGCAAAAGAGGTGGCTTTTTTGAAACCCCTTTTTTTTAATGTTTATTTATCTTTGAGACATAGAGAGAAAGCATGCCCACGCAAGGTGGGAGGGGCAGAAGAGAGAGACAGAGAGAGACAGAGGATCCAAAGCAGGCTCTTCCCTGAGAGGGGAGGGCCTGGTGAGGGGCTGGGAGGTCATGACCTCCACGGCCACAGTCAGACACTTAAGTGACTGAGCCACGCAGGCCCCCACCCCCCCGAAAAGAGTTCTTCATTTAAGAAAAAATGTTTTATTTATTTCTGAAGAGAGAGACAGCATGAGCGGGGGAGGGTCAGAGAGAGAGGAAGATACAGAATCTGAAACAGGCTCCGGCTCTGACCTAGCTGTCATATTAGCACAGAGCCCCGACACAGGGCTCGAACCCACGAACTGCAAGTTCATGACCTGAGCCTAAGTCAGACGCTTCACCGACTGAGCCACCCGGGCGCCCCAAGAGTTCTTCATTTAAACCAACTTCAATTTCTTAATTTTTTTTTCCTTTTAGGTATTGTTCTTTTGCTGTAGCGTCTTAGGACTTTTTGTCTTAATCCAGGTTCGTGACAGCTTTCTCCAAATTTCCTCTTGAAATTTTATTTTAGCCCTTTTCTTTAGGTTTGTGATCCACGTTTAGTTCATTGCGGCATTGCGGTGGTTCATTGCTGTGTTGACGAGAGAAAAACTCTCTAAAGGCCTGATATTTCCGGGAAATCTTTTTTGAATTCTTTGAAGTCAGCATAATGGCACATACACTTTGTTTCCACGGGAAGCCTGGCCTACGGGCCGCTAAGCACGCGGGAAAGAAAGACATTTTGTCCTTAATGGTTCAGTCAGTGCTCCTACTGCCTGCATCCGTGATGTTAAAACTGGTGATCCCTGTGTATATGTTAATCTATAATCTTTTGGAACTTTTTGTGGTGCCTCTCCCGACGGACGGGGGCCCCCAAAGGTGGGACATGGTTGTGGGGAAGGGGCAGAGCGGCTGTGAGAAGGTTCCCCTGGGGCAGGACAGAGGGGCTGGAAGTTTGTTGGATTCACTGCAAGGGAGCAGCCGGCTGGTCAGCAAAGCAGAGACTGTGTGCAAGGAGGCCGTGGGTGGAAGGTCAGGAGACAGGAAACAGGCGGACTTTTCCCTTCTTTTGATAACTGTGCCTGTAAGAGGCCCATTGGTTGGTTAAGGCCTGTGGATGCTTTGAGGCGGGTCCCCTGTGGGCCCTTTGCCTTGTTGAAGTTTCCACTGCTCAAGCCTGGTGTCTAAGAGCGGCCTCCACCTTTTTCAGGAATGTACTTGTGACACTGCTTTGTGGTCTTTCTGTAAAACGTAGGTAACGCTGTGAAAACTCTTCATTGTCCGGAGCACTTTCTTCCTTCTGAGGATGCTGTCCCCCGGGTAGCTCCCCTCATCCGGGTGTCAGTCAGTCTCACAGTCTTCTAATGTTAGAGTTCTTTCTGGTCAGTTTGCATCGCTGGTGTGATCAAGGAAAGTGCCACGGGGACTCTTTGTCCCGACAGCTGGATGAGAATTTAGAGGCAAGTTCTGTTGAAGAGTTCAATTCCAGGCCAGGAAACTGAGGTGTCATAGCTCTGCACCTGCTAGTGATTGGCTAAAGGCCCTGGGTCAACTCTGGTCTGCTTGCCGGTGCACCGCTGACCACACACAGGAAACCCAACAAATCTTCAAAGTGTAGAGTCTCTGCGTGGAATGAGGAACGTCAGGCAACATTTAGGATGGTCTCAAGGCTCAGAATGGCTCCCTCCGGATCTGCAAGGACGAAGGAGTCGCCAGATCAGTTCCTCAGGGGTGGTAACTCCAGATTCCTTTTTTTTTTTTTTTTTTGATTCAAATTCGAGACTCTATTAAAAATTACTTGTGAGTTAACATAATACCTTGATGGGTAAGGGAAGCTTTTCGCAAGCGAAATAATGAGTTCTGTGAATAAACAGAGGAGCGAGCCGTGTTAGCGGTGACATTTAAGTGATTGCATGATGTTTTAATTATTCTTTTGAGAACACACACCTTAGTGAACATCTATTCAAGGAGCTGCGGTCTGTGCCTCCTATGGAATTTGCAGTTGAATTAGAGCTTGGTTTCCTGCCTTGAGCAGTTTTCAGGGAACAAATGGAAATGATTTTAAGAACCCGTAAAAACCTACCACCAACCTAAAGCGTTTACAAGGTGAAGTGATAAGTGTTAGAAAGGGGGAGTGGAAAGGCGACACACTCACTGTATTTGTTGGTGGGAAGCAGTAACGCGAAACAGAAGTGATAACAAGGAAGAGGAGTAACGAGAAGTCCAGCCCATGCCAACCCTTTATTTGTTCTTGGCTGTCGGAGGTTTCCAGCTGATCTTTTTCGATTTGTCAGTATTTTTCTTCGGCGGTTCTGGGTTCGCCTGCATGTGTCTGCCGTAGAGGTATTTGTATGTCTCAGAACGGATATATTCCAACACGTGGTTCACACCAAGCTGGAACTGATCAGCAATTGGGGTAACCCAGGGATTGTTCTCTGCCTTGAACACTTGCTTCCGACCCGTTAAATCCAAGTTGCCTAGTTCTGGGGGCAGAACGGTCAGGCCGTTCCCCTGAATGTGGAGTTCCTTAAGCTGAGTAGGCTCCCCGATTTCTTTAGGCAGCGAGATCAGGTCGTTATCCCTAAGGCTGAGTATCTGCAACTTTGTGAGCTTCTCCATATCGGGCGGCAGGATTTCAAAATCGTTGTCACTTAGATAGAGTGCGCGCAGGGTGGTAAGGTAGAAGGCGTTTCCAGGAAGAGAATTTTCATGCACGTTGTTGTAAGTCAAATCAAGGACCTCAAGAGCTGGGAGAGAGCCAAATCCTCCAGGCAGCGTGTTCAGTCTGTTCATGCCCAGGTTCAGGTGTGTGAGTTTCTGAAGGCTGCTGATCTGTGTGGGCAGCTCCTCAATGTGGTTATGAAAGAAGCTCAGCACTTCCAGATTCTTTAGTTCTGCTATGTTTGGCGGCACAGTTGTTAGCTTGCTGTGGCTGAGGACCAGCTGGGTGATGTGGGACAAGCCGTTGACATCCAGCACGTGGGAGATGCCCCGGTCACTCATGTCCACTTCCGGCTGGTTCTGCTCCCGGCTCTCCTCCACCAACGTTTTCAGAGACTTGGACATGTTCGCGGAGGGCAGCGCCCATCAGGTTGGGCGAAGGAACCACAGGTTTCCGCAGGGTGCACTCGAGTGGGGCCGTAACTCCAGATTCCTGATGCGCGCACCTCACGACGGGCAAGCGTGGACCACGATTTGCACGTTACGCAACACGTCTATGAATCTGTGAAATGCCTTCGGTGTGTTCCATCCCTCTGGGCATGTGTTTCCTGAGTTCCCGTTGTGTATGAGCCCCATTTCCCCATCCCGTAGCGGACCCTCTGGGACCCCAACCAAAATGCCCCTGTGATTCCTTTTGTCTTTTGGATATAATCCCCTCCTTTCCGAGTGTTGTTCTTTTTTTTTTTTTTTTAATGGTTATGATTTATTATTAGAGAGAGAGAGAGAGAGAGCGAGAGCGAGTGCAGGAGTGAGGAAGTGAGGAGAAAGAGAGAGAGAAGAAAGCACAGAATCAGAAGCCGACCCCAGGCTCTGAGCCCTGACACGAATACCCGGGCCCCAGTGGGATGCTCCAGCACTGAGCTTCCCCAGGCGCTTCTGGAGGGTTTCTCCTTTTTCCCTGAAGACACCTGTGAGTAGTACTGTCCTTGGACTCCTGTGAGCTGCCCCGAGGCCACCAGGAAGAAGTGCGATGTGGCTGGAGAGCTGCTCCGTCAGGTAAGCAGGTAACTTGGGCTCCATCCTTGGCAGTTTAGCACTGGCTGGAACTGGGGGTGAGAGCACAAGAGGCCAGAGCTTCAGATTGTAACAGGGCCCTTCGGGCACTGGCACTCGACACTCGGGTGGTCTCCTCTAGACTAAGGTAAGTGCTTCTAAACTCGGCGCACCCTCAGCACCCAGAGAGGTAGAGCGGAAGGAGACACGCTAGAAGTAGTTCTTACTAAAAAGAAGTCAGAAACGGCAAGGCCCTGAAAAAGTCTGTCTTTCGAACGTCAGAGACCAGGGGAGAGCGCGCACGCAGTCCCCACTACCACAAACTCCGCATTCCAGTTTCCCACATGTGGGGAAATCGCAGACTTTGATAACTTAAATATCTTTTACACTTCCCATGGTTTTTATTTCATTGTGTCTGAACCCATGGTCCCTTGCCTGAGTCTAAACATATTTGCACAAGAAAGTTGATATCAAAACATAATACAGGGGCACCTGGGTGGCTCAGTAGATTGAGCGACCGACTCTTCATTTGGGCTCGGGTCACGATCCCGTGGTAGTGGGATTGAGGCCCATGTCAGGCTCCACATTGTCTCCCTCTGCCCTTCTCCTCTACCTGTGGGCTCTCTCTCTCTTTCTCTCTTTCTACAAAGGAAAAACAAATACACACAAAAATATAAAATCCGTATGGCTCTATTTGACGGTACTTATTCCTAATGGTCCTTTAGGCTGGTTTATCACTACATCTAGCTAAATTATGGTTCCCTCTGAAGGTAGCCCCATTCTAGCCACGTATGCATTTCTCCTCGGCCCCTCCTCTAGGTTAAACAGACCCTCTGAGCTGGGTCCCTCCCTGGCGGAGGCATGTTCATCCAACAGGTAATAAAGGGAAATGGTGGCGGGGTGGGGGGCAGGTAGCAAACTGAAAGCCTGCTCATAAGTGGGTTCACTCCAGAGAGGATCATGTTCTTTCTTAGGGTAATATGCATATTATTAAAATATGATCTCTAGCACTGACTCAGGAACAGTGCTGCGAGTATCACTGTACCTTTTCGCAGAGAAATAAACTTGAATTCCTGCTGATTTATAAGCCGTGCCTAAGAGCTCCACCTAGACCATTTGTTTAATGTTTCCTTATTTATTTTGAAAGGGGGGCAGAGAGAGAGGAGAGAGAATCCCAAAAGGCTTCCCACTGTCAGAGCGGAGCCCAGCGCAGGGCTGGATCCCATGAATCATGAGATCATGACCCGAGCTCAAAAGCGTCAGTGGCCTAACCAACTGAGCCACCCAAGTACCCCTCCACCTAGACAATTGGGGAATAAAAGAGAAACGTGTTCCTTTTAGTTGTTATCATCTCCCTTTGGTGGGGCTGGCCTGGAAAAACAGACATGCCCCAGTCAGCGTTCCTTGTAAACATCTGTGAGGAGCCTCTTGACAAATAGACTGATGGCACTTCCTACTGGGAGAGTTCTCACCTGTGACATGCTTATAGTAGGACGTATGTGGTGCCTCAAGAACTCTCTGGGGAGTCAAACTTAGAATCTATGTATTGATGTGACCTCGTTCCTCACAGACTGTCACATCAGTTATGTAAGTATCAGCAGAGGAGATGACCCTAAACAGTTTCATACGGTATAAGTGACAGCCTCATATGCCACACAGACACCACACATGGTCAAGATGGGCCAGAACGTGTCACAATGTGGGAAAACGTTTCCTGCAAATAGTGTTACTGGCCTCAGACTTCCTGTTGCCTTGCCGACACCTCCCAATTTTATCCTCAAAAAAGGTGAGTAAAACTTCATAGGAGGTAAGACTTCACGATGTTGGTGGGCTAAGGATTCAGTAGCCTTCATGGCCAAACATGTTGCTAACATTCCTATTGTGACACGTGCACAGAATTCACCAAGAAAATACGAAGTCCAAGAGCGCAATCTTATCTTGAAAACACACGGCCACTTTTGAATGCCGACAGGCCCCTATACAGAAGCACGGGCTGTGCTGCCCGGGCACAGCCTTGTATTCTTGGCACTGTACATTCACGGTGTCTAGGACGTGGCTGGGCCTGTCCACGCACACGTGCGCATGCACACAAACGAGTGCTTCTACACAGGACTCACAGTCCAATCTGTTAGGAGTCCTAGAGTAGTAGGTCCTAGAGTGTGAGCAGCAGCAGCCTAAACAGCAGGCACTGTCACTGCCTCATCTACAGAAGACAGGCCCCTTTACATGGCCTCCTGGGCTGCCACCTTCCTTCTGATGATGCTCCCCCCGACACACCTCCCCCTGCCCTTCTCATCATCCTGGCCAGTGGGCAGCTGGCCTACCAGGCAGGAAGTGACCTCGTCACCCTCTCGGTTTAGGCCTAGTGTGGATTCTAAGGCCTCGGTCCTTGGATGCTCCCTCATTATGAGACTGGTGTAGAAAAACCTCTCTCGAAAATGAAATAGTAGGAATGAGAACAACAAGATGCACAAAGTCATGCCACGGATATCTTCTGGAAATCAGAGCCCAAAATTTAAGGGAGTCAAAAGGAGAAGAAAGACCCAAAGGGTGTGACTGTTTAGCACAGATACAAGGAGCAGGATTTCCGGGGCAAAAAGATGTCGCGTGAGTCTTTCGCTCACCACGGGGAGGGAGTGGAGACCAGCGTTCCACGGTGTCATGGGAAGAGGAAGGAAGGGAAGGGCCAGGCACCCGTGTGAAGGAGACCGGATGGAAGGACCCTGCCAAATCCTATATGTGCTTTACCCAAAGTGCCAGACACCAAACTGTGATTGGCCTTTGCTGCACAATCCAGAGAAACGCATGTCGAACAGCACACATTCAATTGGATGGGACGATGACAACTTGATATTGACTAATCACTGAAAGAAATATAGCATCTCCTTCTGCACGTGACATAGGAGAGTCCTGTAATGTTGAGGCCAACAGAAATTCTGATGCTAGGATGTCACTTAGCTGTAGCTATGGAGACATGATTTTTGGGCTCAACTGTCTTTGTTGTTTTTAATTTCATTTTTAGTAATCTCTCCACCTACATGGGCTCGAACGTACAACCCTAGGATCAAGAGTCGCAGTGTTGGGTGCCGGGGTGGCTCAGTCGGTTAAACATGCGACTTCGTCTCAGGTCATGACCTCACGGTTTGTGGGTTTGAGCCCCACGTCTGGCTCTGTGCTGACAGCTAGCTCAGAGCCCAGAGCCTGTTTCAGATTTTGTGTCTCCCTCTCCCTCTAACACCCCCCTCCCCCCCCACCACCCACTCATGGTCTCTCTCTCCCAAATAAAACATTTTTTAAAAATGTGGCCAAGCCCAATGAACATAATCAAATGGCATCAAGTTTACGGCTCTTTCCAAAGTACGTGGTCACTGCATGTATTCAAGGACATATGTATAAATCAATCATTTGACAGTTCTGAAAGAGATGTTGTGCGAGGCACATGAAATCCATTAGAGACGAGTATAAAATATGGTGTTTAGTGACATCATAGAAACAACAACAAAAGCAACCCACACATAGAGGTGGGGTCTAGGACGTAGGGGTATCCAACATCAGTTTAATGAAAAGCCAAAATGTTGCCCCAGTAAGGGATAAGCAAGCCTCATAACACAGGGAAAGAGCCAGAAGAATGGTGAGACTCAGGACAAAACATTTTTCAAAATCATTTATTTACTGAGGATTATACTCTCCTTGTGTCCTACACTTTTGAATGGATAAAGAAAAAACTAGAGAGACCCTGAGAAGAATATCATGGCAGTCAAAGACTTTGGAATCTTTCACTTACTGGAAAAGCCTGAAGGTCTGTTTCACCTTAAAGAGATGTTGACTGACTTCATGACAGCCTTTTAATAAAACTGGTTGGGAAACGATTTCTGCCTTGATGTTTTTATACACACACAGAAATAAGCAATGAGAACTATGCTGAGACATATTTGAAAGAGATGGGACCTGTGGCACCTGGCTGGCTTCGTCGGTTGAGCTGGCTTAGTCTTGATTTCGGCTCAGGTTCATGAGGTGAAGCCCATGTAGGGCTCTGTGCTGATAGCACCCTGCCTGCTTGGGATTCTCTCTCTCTCCACCCCATTCTGCTCATGTGCTCATGCTCATTCACAAAATAAATAAATAAATAAATAAACTTAAGAAAAAAGCGAGAAGGGATCTGTGGCACCAGCACAGGATAGACAACTATTGAGAGTGGCCACCGTAGGGTGGTCCCCGTCAGTGGTGGCCTTCAGGGGAGACCAGGCAGCCTTGTGTATCAGCATGGCCTTGGCAACTGGAAGGCAGTGGCTCCCAAGGTTCCATGAAACCCCCACGTTCCAGTTCTGTTATTGCAACTGTAGACCGTTACCCGGCACACCGGGTGCTCCCTCTGTCATTCTGGTTGGAGTCTGAGCCATGGGCAGTGCCTTCGGCTCTCGGCTCTAGCATCTTGAACCTTATTTTTGTTGTTATTGATTCTCAAGTGCTGCGGAGTGTTGTTCAAATTGTTCCCAAGAGCAAGTAAAGGATTCTGTGTCCTCGCCCCTCAGTCCTGGTTAAACCTGCTTGATTTCACGGTTTTGAACCCATCGTGTGTTTGGGTTTCTTCTCCCCCACCCCCAGCTCTGCTTCTTCTGCCACAAGTGACCACGGCGGCACCTCCTGGTCCTGTGTCTGATCCAAGGGCAGGACTCGGCCTCCTGGAAACCAACAAGGAGCTTCAGTCAAAGCTGGACACAAGCAAACAGGACTTCTGAGACCTCAGAGAGAATTTCCTTGTATCCCAAGCTACTGCTTACTACCTGGCCAACCAGCTGCAGAAATACATTAAGTCCTATAAGGACATGGTCACCAGAGTGATGACCGTCTGTATTCCTTCTGAGAAACTAAAACACTCTCCAGATTTGTCTTCTCTATTTCTATTGTCATGATAAATTTCATTCTGACCAGAATCCAGGAAAGGTAGAAGTGGGTATTTTTTTAATGTTTATTGATTGACTTTGAGAAAGAGAAAATGCTAGTCGGAGTGAGGAGAGAGGGAGGGGAGAAAGCGAGAATCCCAAGCAGGCTCGGTGCTGTCACCATAGAGGCTGATGTGGGGCTCATTCTAAGGAACCATGAGTTCATGACCTGAGCCAAAATCAAGAGCTGGACACGGAGCAGACTAAACCACCCGGGCGCCCCAGGAGAAGTGGGGGTTTTACCCTCAGTTTGCTGAGGATGGAAGAATGGGGGAAAGAGATGAGCAATTTCTCCAGGTTTTCAGTGCCCTACATGGTAGGATCAGTGATTCATTCCAGTTACTGATTCCTGGCGCAGCCCCGGAAATGCCTGCTCCTCTCAGGATCCTCTCTGTATGTGTCACATCCTCCATCATTGTCGGCCTAAGTGTCTGGGACTAACTCCATCAGGTCACGCTTCTCTGAGGTGCCATTGGCAAAGCACCGAGCTGGTTACCCTGGGGAATGTGCTGACGGTAAACACGGGGCGGGGGTGGGGAACAGGTGACACGACCAGCTTTTGAGGAGCCGGAAGATGGCTCTGCCTTCCCTGAAACTGCGGTGTCCGTGAGAGATGCTGTCCAGATCGCGACTCCCCTGAGGAAAGGGAAGCCGTGCTCCCTGGGCACAGGCTCTGCTTCCTCGGTCTCAGAAGGCATTTGACGCCCTGTGGCGAGCTACAGGCCGTTTCAGGGCACAGCACACAATCCGTGCTACCTCCTGTGTCTCTCCCTGAGCTGGGGAACCGTCAAGGGTGCAGGATAGCCAGCAGGGCCAGGCCTGGGCCGTG